>PVIU01014718.1:0-50790 GCA_004026605.1 Ondatra zibethicus
AAAAATGGTTTCTAGATATAACAAAGCCTTGTAGACTTGATTCAGTCATAGAACTGTGTGTAAATCCTGCATAGCTCTGTGCTGCAGTTTGTTTCCATAGCAACACCAAGTCCTTATGACTCCTCTCAGTGAAAGACTTCTAAGGGGTGTTTTAAGATTACCTGGTGTTGTGGTTTGATATGAAATGCACCCCACAAGCTTGTGTATTTGAACACTTGTCCTCAGCTGGTGGCACTGCTTGGGACCATCTGGGGGAAGTGGGTCTCTGGGGGGTGGGGGGCTTTGAAGGTTTATAGTTGGCCCCACTTTCTGGTCTTTCCCTGCTTCCTGTGTGGATGAAAAGAGATGTGTTCTTCCAGGATGGCCTTATGCTCCTGACATGCCTTCCCTGCTCAGATGGACTGTACCCTTCTGGAACCTTCTATCACTTGCTCTTTGTCATTTTTTTTAAATCACAGTAATGTGAAAGTAACTAATTCATTTGAGTATTTGGAGATAATATATGCCAAAATACGGCATTTTAACATTCATCTGTTCTACTGAAATAAAACTTGACTGAAAACAAAAGCATGTTTGCTGTATTAAAACAGAACTCGGGAAAAATCTAAACAAGGAAAAAGAATGTCCCATAGCCCTGCCTCAGAAACCAGTGAAAGCTTAGCGCATTCACCCAAGGCTCAGCAGTTCTGCCTCCCACCGTGCACCCCTCTTCTGAGGGCTCCTCCCTTGCCCTGTTTGAAGGCCCCACCCGCAGGGAAAGAGTGCCAGGCAGAGGCTGGGAGGCTCAGTGGCCAAATGATGCTCCTGAGAGGCCTGACCCCTCTCCTGTCCCCATGGCCGGTGGGACGGACAGTCTCAGGATGGCAACTAGGCCCAGCTGGCTAGGTGTTCCTCCAGATCCTCAGCAGCTTCCAAACCCTGGACACCAAGAGGTCCCTGAATCTAAAATGCCTCTCGGAGGCTCATGTTTTCAATGCTTGGTCCCAAGTTGTTGGTACTATTTTTGGGAAATTGTGTAGACCAGCAAGCAGAACTTGGCTTGAGGAAGCTGATCACTTGGTGTGGGTCCCTGGTCACCTCTCTTCACACTTACTGGGTTGGCTTTGAGGTAGACACCCATAAAGTCTGTCACATGCTCCTGCCACCATGTCCTGTGCAAGCACACGTAATCAACCACAGGGTAAACTCTCTAGAATACCTTTAGCTAACACCTTCCTTTTTAAGGGTTTTCAGCTAAGCATCTTGTCAGTGATACAGAAGTAACTACAGACACTCAGAGGGGAGAGATGAAAGTGGTACTCAGGAGTCTTGAATATATGGTTTATTGACACCAGTACAATGGGCCCCAGGAGACTGTCCTTCTGAGCTCATCAACTTGGGACTTGTCCCTAAGATTAGAGAAACATGGTATCTTAGAACAATACGTGCTGTTGCATATGACTCCCAGGAAGCCCCTTGAATAAACCCTTGGCAAGGCCCATATGGCATGTAAATGGCAAAGCTCAGTGTGCATGGTACGGGTGTAGAGTACAGCGAAAGCACAGGACTCTGGAAGATGATCCCTGGAGGCTACAGAGGCACAGTCAAGCCAGAAACACAGCTTGCTTTATACAATTTGGCCTGGCTTCCCTACAGTATGGCCAGGGCATCCTCCTGGCCATACGGCTGAGGTACCCAGGACTCCCATGCTGAAACCTACCACGGGGAGAGGGGGTACTGCATGCAGGACCCAAAAGGGCAGGGGCAGACAGATCATGATGACCAGCAGGGGCACGGGCTTTCCCAAGCCCTCCAGGTGCCTGTGCCTCTCCCATCATGAGTCCTGAGATGCCCAAAAGCAGGCTGCACGTATGTTGCTTCCACACCCTTTAAAACACACCACGTCCTATGCTGGTTTCTGACTAAAACCCTGAAAGCCTGCCTGTGCCCTCCCACCTCTTACTCCTACAGGCTTAGCTGGGAGGCAGCCCGACTGCTTTAGCTTTTGTATCCATGCAAGACACTGGCATCTGTAACTCAGCTCTTTTCCAGCCCACTTAATTTTAAGAATAGACATTAATAATACTTTAACCCTTCTCTACTGGCAGTGGAGGATGGGCTCCTCTGCTCTGGCAGCTGCTCACCTTGAGCAGCTCCAACACCTCTAAAATTCCAGGTTGGAGGGACTGGTAATGCTGTGCGCCCCTCCACGCCTTACCAAA
Organism: Ondatra zibethicus; assembly: GCA_004026605.1. Taxonomy (NCBI): domain Eukaryota; kingdom Metazoa; phylum Chordata; class Mammalia; order Rodentia; family Cricetidae; genus Ondatra; species Ondatra zibethicus. Next base: position 2,202 of record PVIU01014718.1, read on the forward strand.
GGGTAACTGAGGCCAGAAAGGTGCAGTGACTTGTTCAGCTCATGCAATGAGATGGTGGCAAAGCTGAGACTTAAGAAGTGAGAACATTCTGGCTAGGGATCCTCTTGGGTTGAGAGCCTGAAGAGGAAGTGGCCAAGCTAGATACTGGCAGCTCCAGTCAAGACAGAAGAGTCCTTCTCTGTGTCTGTGAACTAGCACAAGGCCAGCCCTAAACAGCATGAGAATGTGCTCTCCTTTGGCCACTAGGTAAAGATGGAGCAGCGCCTAATGCTGGTCCTGGACTACTACCCAGCAGGGGCTTGGCTATCACCAATGCAGACTGACTGAGGGGACGGGGGAGGCACTCAGAGAAGCCTGGGAAAGGGGCTTCCCTTTGCACCTAGGCCTTGATATCTGGCACAACTTTATATGTGAGTATGAATCAGACCATCAAGGGACATCTATGGGGCCTGAATTCCACTCTTATCAGCAATGAACAGAATAAGATTAGCAAAAAAGGGAGAAAACCAAAGTCAGTATCTCCTTCTATCAAGGTCATTGCTATAGGAAGGCTGGACCGACAACCATACCCCTGTGCTGAGAGAGGGCATCAGGCCTTCAAGGTGAGCAATACCCAGTCATTATGGTGGCCAATTATCTGAGTGTTTAGGATGACTCCTATTAGACTTTGACCAAGGAATCAATTACATGGTCTCAACTCCTCCATCCCTGCTGTGGGAATGGGTGAATGGCAAGCATACAGGTGGTGTGCCCAACCAAAGCTGCCCCTCCCCCCCACTGCTGGACAGTGGATTTGCCTCAGGGGCAAAAGCATATGTGCCCTTGCTTCTTTTGAGAGTGGGCTTAGGTGTGCTGAGCAAAGCTCTGCCAGCCTTGCTGAGGCTCTGCTCTCTACTGGTGGACTATCGTCCTCTCCATGGGGACCTCATAGCCGAGCTCTTCCCAACGCTGCCCTCCCTAAGCCTCTGCTAAGCCACCCATTATCCTCTGGACCTGCTGGTGTCTGCATAGAGCAGCCTTGACTCCCACCGGGCCCTCCCTCGGGGCCTTCTTGGTCCTTCTACTCTGGGTGTCCCTCCCTCTGCCTGGCTTTCTTGTCTGATTTGATACATCCCAGCTCTTCAAGCACCCAGGCATCATTGCTGAGTCTCCCATCCACTGCTCTAGGGATGTGGAGGTCTTTCACGTTGCTCAGGTAGAGGACAGAGTCCAGCAGAAGACACCAGCCACAGGAGACAGGTGGCAACCATGATGGCAGACTGCAAGCAGCCTCCCCAAGGTGGACCGCTGGGCCTGCCAAAGTTCCTTAACTATGCACCGTCCTCAGTGACTCAATGTGACTACAAATAAATATACCAAGAGATCCTGAAACTTCTAGCCAAGAACAGTAAGATCTTCCTAGCTGGAATCCAGCTAGACCCCAAGGGTAGGCAAGGAGGCCACTGTCACCGCCTCTGCTGATCACTTCAAGGAAGTTCTGAGGTGCCCAGAAACACAAAAGGACCTTCCCAGAAAGCATGCCAGCCCAAAGCATGCCTTCCCACAACAAAGACTGCTTTTTTGAGACCCTGAACATAGGACGTCTGCCTATCAGGACCCATGGTGGGCCTGCAGCTCTCCTCTACGCCAACGCTGTTTAAGGCACTTCAATGGCTTATTAACACAGCCCAGAAAAGTTTGTTTCCATCCTGATTTAGGGAAACAAAATCAGTAATACTGCAAATGTCTCCATGAATACATAAAAAAGTAAAATACTTAAATTTTCAGGAACAAAATAAATGCTAAGCTTAGCTTAAATTACATGACCTTGTGGGTCAGCTTGGCACTGATAAAACCTGAATACTGATTCTGGATTAGACCTTTCCTTGCAATAAATCTAAGCACACAAATAAAACACACATACGTCTGACATCACCTCCCTCGGATACTCAAGGAAAGAGAGGTCTAGAAGACCCTAGTGGCCTTAGTACTCAGTTAAGGGTGGCAGTGAGCCAGTCGTCTGGGGCTCCTCCCAGCAAGGCCAACCTCTCCTTTTTGGGAAGCAGCAGTCAAGCAGGACTGCGAGCCTGTCAGCACAGACCAAAGCTTCCCAGCCACGGGTATAGTGAGAAGTCACAAACCTGGGCCAGACACCTGGCTGCAGATCTTACCCCGGGACGGGCCTGAAAGGTCTGTGGGAGGGTCTCCTAAGACCTGACCTGCGTTTTTGGTTAAGCTGCCAACAGGTGCCTGTGGTTTCTGTCCTTGGTCCTGTATTACCGAGACCACCTCAGCCATGTTCTCTTTGGTGAGGTCATTTCCTATGCTTCCTTCTGAGATCCACTTGCTGCCTACTGCAGTTCTGCAATTCTGAGGACAGACTGTGGCAGGCAGCATGAAGGGCTGGGTGCTAAGGGAATACTGTGAAGGGACGCACCCCTGCCCACTATACCTGTTGGATCTTAGGTCTTTGAAGGGGAAGATCACAAGGGCAAAGGGAGAGTCAAGATGGGACCTGGGGCCTGGACCACTTAGCTTCTCTGTGAGGTATTGGCCTCAAGTTCTGAGAGGCCAGTGGTCAAGTCCTGGCTTCCTACATCTGCTTGTGCATCCCTTGTTCCCTGGGCTCCACCCTCCAGCAGCTCTTGGGGGTCTCTAAGGAAGACTACCATGACTGTAATGTTGTCATGGGAGCCCCGGTCACGGGCCACAGCCACTAGCTCCTCAGCCACATGCAGCCCGCTGCCCTTCTGCCTGATCAAGTGGCTGTGGACAAGACCCGAGACTTCCTGGTGGGGGACAACATCGAAGAAGCCATCGCAGGCAAGCAACAGGTAGTCTTCTGAGCCTGTTAGCTCTCGGGATGCTGCATCTGCCTCGCCAGACACATACGGCTTCTGGAAGACATCCCCTGGGAACAGACAGAGAGCCTTGTTTTCTACTGCTCATACACCCAGGACCAACTTCCTATCCCCATCCCCAAGGGCGTCATGTAGGTGCAGAGCCCAGCTGGCTCTTGAGGGGTCACTTGCCTAGCGCTTCCCACCCTCCTGGGAGCAGACATCCTCCCCCAGTTCTACAGGAGGAGCTCACGCTCCAGGAATGGCTGCCGCCTCCAGTGTGTCCAGAGAGAAATAGTGACAGCAGCATAAAGATAGGCTGTGAGGGAGGAGCCAACAAAGACTCTTCAGGAGAGTGAGAAGGGCAGATGCCAAACTCCAAGGACGGTATGGAGATGGAGTTGTTGGAAGGGGCAGGTGTAGTCTCTGACTTGGGTCCCAGCAGTGGTGGCATACAGAGGAAAATGGGAAGCTATTTTTCTAAGAGGAAAATGGATCTTGACCATTGTTTTTGGAGTAAGAAAAGACTCATTAGCATGAATGGGCTGAGAGAAGAACATCATCTATGGATTATTTAACCCTGCGAGGGATTTCCTACTGCATTTTAGGGGGACTTAGAGAGGGTCCCTGATTTTCTACGTTTCTACTTGATTATTGTTATTTGAGACAAGATCTCCAGTCCAGGCTGGCTTCAAATACCCTATGTAGCCCAGGATAACCTTGCAGTTCTGATTCTCCTCCATCTACCTCCTGAAGGCTGGGAAGGACCATGGCTGTGTATCAGCTTGCCTGGTTTAAGGATCAGCAGAAGTGGGAACTGAGCCCAGGACTCTGTGCATGCCAGGCGGCCACTTTACTGACTGAGCTACACTTTTCCTAGTTAGTAGTTTCTGGACTTTATAGTGTGTGACAGTATTTACAGTCAACAGAAACTGCAGCCTGAACCCGAGGCTTTCCTGGGTAGAGGACCTGGAAAACTGCAGAAAACTGCAGCTTCCTCAGCTGGGATCCCGGAGGCAGCTGCTGACGCTCCCCTAGACTGTGCTGAGCTGGTATTCACTAGGTTGGGTGGATCACATTCTGAACACAGTATTTTTAGTTTATCATGGTTTATTTGGGGGCAGCTCCACTGGACATCTAGGAGGCCTACATGCTGTGAGTACTTCAGGGAACACTATTCTGCCTTAAGTCACTGAGTGAGCCTGTGGCTCCCCACCCTGTGGCAGCCCTTGTGGATCCCCTTACCAATGGCTCTAGACACTGCCAGGGTCCCGTTGACTCTCCAGCAGTCCATGAGAGAAACAAAGCCACCCAGTGCTTCAATACGTTCTTTCTCATCCTGCAAGAGACAGCATAAAGTAGGGTCAGAGTGTGGGGTGGGCTCAAATGTCACTATATAAATAAAACTTAAGTCAGTCCAAAGCACCTGAACCAAGTCAAGAGGCTTAGTTAGATATCCAAATTAGACACCATTAAAAACAGGGTGAACTGTAGCTAACATCACTATTTTTTAGCTGTGGGAATGGTCGGTTAATCAAGGAATGGGGCAGCATGGAAGGGTCAGCCATATAAGCCACGATGCATCTCTATGCAGGGTTTGGGCCTCCCAGATGTAGTCTGTCTCCTGGAGGCTGGTGTAAGTAGCTGAGTGCACGCCTTGTGCTCTGTGGATGAGGGAGGTCATTCATATCCCTATTTTACTAGTTTTATACAACTGAGCTCACACCTTCCTTGGGGCAGAGCCACCCCGAGGTCCCGTGCGCCCCTTACTACACTGAGGCTTCTAAGTGGCAGAACCCTCCTTTCTGAAGCTCCAAGTCCTGATATATTTGACTGGGCACCAGGGCCAATGATCCCCACCATGACAGGGAATTTGGAAATCCCTAGCCAAGGCCTCTGTGCCGACAGGTCCGTCCAGTCTGCAGCGGCGATAGCACCAGGATTTAGAGTAATGTGTGAGCTGGTCAGCTTTGCAGAGCTTGGCCCTGTGACCTTTGGTCCTATCCTGGTCCCAATCCCTTTTCTGGACTCCTCCTCAGTCTGTACTGACACGGCTTTGCTCTATACGCATGCTTGTTCTGGGTGCAAGCCACTCATCCTTGCCTGTTTCCTCTGACACCCTCCCCTTGGTTCCTCCTGCTTTCTCCTCCCCACCTCCTAAGACAGTCTCTCTGCAGCCAAAGCCTGATGGCGCAGCAGTTGCTATTAACAGCCACAGTACCCCGTTCCTTGGCATCAGCGCTGTACTCAGCAAGGTCTCACTCAGTATCCTCAGTCCTCAGCATCTCTGTGGACTCCAAGGCCCTTTCCACATCTCCCCAAAGCCTGGACTCCTCCCTCCTGAGGCCACCCATCTGTAATTGCCATCCACAACCTCACAGCCCCACTCTTTTGAGACCAGACCTCAGCTTGCCCTCTAGTGGCCTGGATATGAGGGTTGTCGAGTTTTTCCACTCTAGTTTCAGTAGCTGCAGGTCTCTCTCATCACTGCGATGTGACTTGTTGCGGTCATGCCTGTCTTCATGACCTAGCCCATGTTTCAAGTGCTTTGTCCACAGTCCTTGACTTGGGTCTTACACCCTCACTGCTATGCCTTGCTTCTCCACCAATACAGTGTCTGGGCAGAGGGTACTGGGTCCCGTTTCATCATCTTGCTGTCTCAGGAAAGCATCCTACGAAGCAGACACTAAATGTCAGCTGGCCTAAATTGAACCCAGGGGTGGAAGTGGCTCTATTTAGACAACTTCAGGATAAGGGACCATCTTGAGTCCCCACAGAACCCTCAAAGTCACTCGTGGTGGTTGCTGGGCCTTCTCTGAAGGCTGTCAGTGTTCCTGCTGTGGCTTTTCTGGCAGTTGGCAGGCAGTGGCAGGGACTGGCAGGATAGGGAAGGAGATGGGATCTGATCTCAGCTCCGGCAGGCTCCAGGTCAGAAGACACCTGACCCACAGGTGTGCTCCTGTGCGGGCACTAATTTCATATTCATCCCATACCTTCAAGGGTCCCTGCCTGACAGACAAGCCCTGAGGCTCAGAAGGGTCAAGCTAGGACCAAACGGGCTCAGGACTGGACGGGAAAAGGGATTATTGGACGTAGCTTGCAAGGTGTTGGCAGTGGGAAATAGAATATCCTGGGCAAAGGCTAGGATATCATCTAGACCGGGCTGTATTTTACCTGCCCATGCGAGGGAGGCCTGCCGGGAGCAGATGTCACTCCCTTGTGGTTGTGGTGAAAACAGAGTGGCAGAGGCTACCACTTTAATGATAGGCTCTGGGTAAGTGACTGAACCTTTCTGAGCCTTCATTATCTCTTCTATATACCAGCATGATGAGCACAGTGCCTCTCAAGCCAGGAGCCATATCCCTGTCCGCTGCTACCTGTCCTTACACGACAAAAGAGGAATATATGGGGAACATGTCCAAGTCCCCAGTCAGGAGCTGACCTCCCTAACATGGCTGCAGTACCCACAGTCAGTACAAACAAAAACAAAAAACAAATAAATAAACAAACAAAAACAGGTAAAGGACAGACAGTGCAAGCAGAAAAGAATGCAATGATCTTGAACTTCAGAAAAGATGTTCAAGAGTTGGAGAGATGGTTTAGTGATGAAAAGCATTGGCTGCTCTTGCAGAGAACCCAAGTTCAATTCCCAGCACCCACATGGTGGCTCATAACTGTTTGTAACTCCAGTTCTGGGACATCTGACACCCTCCATGGTCTTTGCAGATACTAGGCAGAAATGTGGATCACATACATGTAGGCAAACACTCACGCACATAAATAAAAATAATAAAATCTTAATGACAAGAAAATAGGTTCAAATTTACTCTGTAAGCCTGGCTCACACCCGCAGTCCTAGCGGAAGGACTGTCAAGTCTGAGGTCAAGTTGGCCTACATAACAGGTTCCAGGACAGGCAGAACTACAGAACCTATCTAAAACAAACAAACAAAAATTCACTTTGAAAGAGAAAATGAAGGGAAAATGAATTCTTGCCTTCAGCTGGTGTTGCATAACAATTTCCTTGCAACTGAAATAGACCCTTTTGGAGGGAGAGATGCTCACTGGACTTTTAAGGGTTGGGAAACCCAGAACACTGTACAGGAAGCTGCATGGATGAAGCCTTCATGAGCCTGGGGTAGGTTTTCCATGTTGCAGCTTCAAGCTACCCATAAGAAATCCTGATAAATGCCTGGTTCACCCAGGAGACTTGGGAGAAGTGACTCTGGTCTGCCACTGATGCTTTATCTGGAGAGAACAGGCATTTGTTTACTTCTCTCCATGAAATGTCATGAAACAGATGGGCAGGCTCCATGGACTGGTGAGACTGTAGACAATGGACTCTCAACAGCAGCAGGGCTTGGCTCAGGCTGGTCCAGGCTGAGGACAAACGCTGGGCAAATCTCCAATTGTAGTATGTCTACCATAACTTAGTGTTTTTCCTCCTATAAACCTGCTGTGCGGATACCTGAGCCTGGACCATGTGAGCACACAGTTATCACTGCTGCCACGTTTCAGAGTGGAAAGAAGAGAATCCCAGTGAATGTCTGTGACATGTGGACTGCACTGTCAGTGAATGGAAGGCCATGCTGTGTCTGTAAGAAAGTGTGGAGCTTTATGTGCTGGTGTGGGGAGGTCCCAGCTGCACAATGAAGTGGCACGAGGCAGGAGGAACATAGGGAAAGGAGGCTGGGGAGGTGGTAGAGAGCATTCCTTGACTCTGAGCATTCCCTTTCTGGACGGACAGGGCAGTCCACACATTTGTGAGGTCAGAATCTGAGCACTTGTAACTCCTATGTTCAAGGTAAAGACCTCAAGACTCAAGAGGCTGTGTGACTTTAGAATTCTGGGATTCTAGGGAGGACTGTATCTGGCTGAGGTCTTCCAGACTCTGGGCAGTGTGGCTTCCTTGGTCACACTCAGCCAGTGGCCATCTGTTCTTTGACTGTCACTGTTGCAGGAATCTGTGCAGACTCTGCAGGCCCGACAGGCCCCACTTCTAGGTTTGCCTGTTAGGGCACAAGGCCCGGTTCTTGCCTAAAATTCTGAGCTCCCAGGAAGGGCTCACATGGGACCCCATGACCATTTCCACCAGGCAAAGGAACCCTTCTTTTGCAGGAGAACCAGGAGTTTCTGGACCCTTTGCTACTTTCTAGTTTACACCAACAATACCGAGCTGGGACCTCCCTGCATTCCACTTCCCTGTGAGGTCCCAGACTTGGGTCCTGTCCTGGGGTCCAGCACAACAGGGGCTTGAGAATGTCTTAACCTTGGACGAAGAGTGTCCCTTACCTGTCGCTCCGGTTTGTGTGGCTCCATCAGCTTCACTACCTGGCCCTGCTGTACCAGGATGACCTGGGAGTCTCCGAGCCAGGCAACGTGCAGGGTTGCTCCTGTGATGAGTGCACACACACCTGTGGTACCACTCTGCAGCCGCTGCAGGGAGAGGAGGAGAGCCATGTAGGGTTGAGGACTGAGGAGGAAGGTGACCTCTCACAAAGGGCCCCCATGGCTACTCATGGACCATGTCGTTTTCATGCTGTATGGAGAGAACATGTCCTACAGGAAGCCCTTCATACCCAACACTGGAACTGACAAGACGGTCTACAGTGGTAGGAAGCAGACTATGATACTGGGAAGGCATGGAAGGGCAGGAGTGGGGCAGGGACCACAGAGAGCAGGAAGAAGATCTAGGCATGACCAAGACTGAGGCAGGGCTTCATGAGTGTATGTATAAGTCAAACTTTTCCAACTGCATACTGTAAACAAATACAACTTATGCTCGAACTGCATCTCGGCAAATCTGTATAAAAACATAAAAGGGGCTGCAGGTGTAGAAGAGTGGTGGACCACTTGTGCTAGCCACACGAGCCCTTAGGTTTGGTCCCCAGAGCAAGGAGGAAGTGAGGGAAGGAAACACCTGCTTAAGAAACTTCTTTCACTATTCGGAGGTGTAACCCTAATCTCCATGGCCTGCTTCACCTGCTGGATTTGGAGCCATGAGGCTCCCCAGAGTTGTGGATGTTGCATGGCTTTCTGCTGAGAAGAGGAACGCAGTTCAGTTGTATTTCACTGAAGTCTTTCGGTCAGTGTATGATGATTGAGAATCTCTCTCCAGGATCTCTTATTCCAGGGTGGCCTTCACCATTGAAGCTCCGGGCCCGGGGTCTTCCAGACTCTGGGCAGTACGGCTTCCTTGCTCATTGTCAGCCAGTGGCCATCCAGTCTTTTCCTGTGTTGCAGGATTCTGTGCTGGCCTGAGCACAGGCCCCACAGGCCCATTTTGGGGGTTGGTTTCTTAAGCGTCTAAGCATTGGTATCTCAATGTCTAAAATGGCTGCAGTATTTAGACCCTGCCCTCACTGCTGCTGGGAGGGCCCAGTGAGGTCTGCTTTAGGGCACAGAGGAGAGGCCCACTGTCTGTTTTCATAAGCAAGGGCCTCGTCCCTACACATGGCTGTCACTCCAGGAAGAGAAGTGCCAGTGGCTATTAGTGGCCTGTCGAGACTTGGCTGAACAAGGGGCACTGGGGTGGTTTGTTAATCATGCTTTATAGTCTCTTTTTGGTTGTTTTGTTTTTTTGATGAATTGACATCTGGGGCCTTAGGGATCCTGACGAGACCACCACTCCCATGGCTGTCAAACTTTTAGTGACACACACCTCTGCTCTGTTAGTATTACCTTTCACAGGTACACCAGACAGTCTGGAGCCCATGTCCCCAAAGCCACCTCCTTGACCTACAGGGCCCAAGTTCTGACACTAGTTGGGGGCTGTTCTTACAGCTCAGACTAGCATGGGTTATAACTGGGATTGCTGGGATTTAGATGCCTGGGAAACCAGGCTTCCCTCTCTGCCCCGTGACTCCTGCTCACCGAAGCTGTAAGGGACTGACTCTTTGAAGTATTTGTCTGCCATTCTACCATCCCCAGCTACAGCTGAGTCAGGCGGCCCTTTGCTAGGTTGGCGGACCATGTCTATGTCATATAGATCCAGCATGGTGGCCCAGAATACTGTGGTTTGTAAGCCCCAAGGCTTTATGTACTCTAACTTAATTTCCATCATGAGATATTAAGAGGGTAAAAGCATCCACTGTAGTATTGGGAAAGATGACTTTGCTGGTGTGAGCACTGGGAGGGACTGGGACTGGATAAGGCCATGAATGGATGGAGTAGAGGGTAGAGCTCCTCACAGTTAGGTCCTGGTGGCTTTGGGAGACAGATAGAGACTAGAAGATACATATACACCCACACATGTGCACATGCATATTTGTACGTACACGCGCACACACACACACACACACACACACACACACACACACACACACACAATCTCTCTCTCTCTTCCCCTATTTCTTGTTCTGAGCTACCATGACATATTAGTCGCAAGGCCATTATTAAGGTCACTTGCCTTGTACTTCCTGAACTGAGTCAAAATAAACCCATCTTTATAAAGTGATCCGACCTCAATTATTTTGTTATGGTGATGAAGAACAAGACTAGTACAAGAGACAAGCTCTGTGTTGCTTCCATTTAAATGAGAACTGAGCCCCACGCCTGGAGGAATGAAATAGCAATGCTTGCCAGCAGCGCTTGGTGAGACCCTTCCTTCCTGAACCACCAACCACTTTCATTTTTCTTCCTCTATGGAGACCAGAACTCTCGGATGCTAACAGCTGCAGTTCCCTAAACAGCACGTTAGACCTAGCTGCCAGTTCTCACCTCTCGCTTGGCTTTCCAGAGAAACATCTCATCAGTGCGCCGGAAGGCTTCTCTGAGGGCCGCTGCCGGGTCTGTGAGCAGCTCCGGCTGGTGGGATGCATTGGCGTGCACGTGGACAGAGGCATACCTCGCAGCATCCACTCCTCCGTGGCCATCAAACACAGCGAAGTAGGCGCGTGCCACAGAGTCCTGTGGGAGTGCAGCGGGAGTCAGAGCCCTGGCCAGCTGCTCTCAGCTGGGGAGGGCTGTTCTCCAGGCAGGAACTAGGGTAGCGCCATGGTTGTAGTTTGTCCATACAATTCTTACGTGGAAACCCAATTCCCATAGTATGTAAGGGAGATCTTTGGGAGGCAGTTGGGATTAATTCATTTAGGGATGATTGGACTACCAAGGAGTTGTTTTTCTCCTTGGGAAACTTGTTCTATCTTGCTATGTGAGGGCCTGCGCTGCTTTGGTGTTCTGAAGAGTTCCCCATTAGCATGAAGGCCCTCTTCAGATGCAGCCCCTTGACATAAGGCCTCTCATTTTCCAGAGCAGTAAGAAATACCTTTTTTATAAATGACCCAGCCTCCGGCAATAAAATAGACTCAAGACAGGTAGGGTCCGGAAGAACTGGCAGGGCCCTGTCCAACACACAAGTCAAACTGCTCAAGTCCTACAAACAGGGAGGCTTGGGAAAGGTCAGCCCCCCAGCCTCAGTCTCTCCAGCTCATCCTGGCTACTGCAGCTGCTGCTCAAGGTGAGATGCATCAGGAAGCATCTGTGGTTGGAGACACCGCAATTCAAGTCTGAGCCTAGCACCTGGCCTCTTGATACACAAACACAGGCCAACTGTTGGCTTTGTTTAGTCTTTGGCGGTGGAAAGCAATGTGCCTGGAAGCTTGGTGCTGTGAAAGAGCTTCCCAGGCTCTGCAGGGTGGTACGGACTGAGCCCCAAGACAGCAGCTTCTCAGAATCTCCCTAGGCATGACTTTGGCTGGCGGCTCTCTCAGCACTCTCGGCGCTTCACCGTCTGCATCGGGCCCCTTATCCCCATGACACAGTGCCCGTTCCCAGACTCTGAAGGTCAACACTCACAGACAAGCCGAAGAGGTGGTTGAAAGTAGGAAGGGACACATGCCGATCCTCCATCTTGCGCCGTGTGTTCCGGATGGCGTGGATAGAGACCAGCCACTGCCGTTGAGGAGCCTGGGCAGGCAACGGCACCTGCTTCTGCCACTGGCTACATACTTCCCAAAGACAGTTAAAGAAGCTTCGGGCCAGGCCTTTGGCATCTAGCACTGATGGGCATAATGGAGAAATTGTTAACCAAAAAGTAAAAACATGCAATTGAGGCTTAACTACTCTCTCGTATCCTTTCCTGACACGTTCCCAGGTTTTAAATAGCTCCTCTCTACAGCCTACATGGGCCCCATCTCACCAACCAGGGCATGCTCAGCATACTAACCTATAAACTATGCAAGAAAGCCTGTCTTTGGTGGAAAAAAAAAGGCTGATAACTGCCCATTAATTAGGAATACTTTAGGTCCAAGGACAGAGGCGTAAGTGAATTCTGCCAGTTCCACTGAAAAATTAAGATTCCCACAACTCAACGCACAACAACCCTCTAGGCCAACAACTTTACTCTTGGGCATGAGTCCCAGAAAAATGAGGCTGTTCTCACGAAAACAGTGCATGAATCATACTAGCTTCATCTGTAATAGACTAATTCTGTAATATGTCCAGATTTCCTCCAACCTACAAACGCCTTGACAGCCAGACCCTGGGAGAGGGCTCAGCAGCGGAACTAGTGAAGGACAATAAGTGGCCCAGCTAGCTCAGTCCCCGGGGAGTCACACCGAAAGGAAGATACTCCTCCCCAAATGGTAAGCTTTTTTCGAAATGACATCATTAAATGGAGAAAACCAGTCACTGCTAGGAGTTAGGGACTGGGTTTAGCAGGGGAGGTGTGTTAGCGTGGCACGTAGAAGGATCCTTGAGATAGGAAACTGTCTTTTGTCTGACCATGTTCAGATCCTGTATGTGACATACTATTACAGCTTTGTATGGTGTTCCTGGGAGGAAACTGGGTCATGTACAGTTGGGATGGATATCTCTGCATTACTCCCATGAAGCCCCAGTTAGGGCTGGGGATGCAGCCTGGTGACAGAGTCTCTGCTTAGCACATTCGAGGCTGGAGCTAGATCTCCAGCACCACAAAGAAACAACACGGCAGCATAGAAATAGACATAAAGTTTACAAGAATGTGGGGGGACCAGGGAGCGCTGGTCACCCCCACGCCTCAGGCCACCTACTATCTCCTTGGTTCGCCCATCAGGGTTGTAAGAAAATGGTAGACAAGCCGGACATGGGGGGAAATCGCCAGCTTCGATAAAGCCAAGCTGAAGAAGACCGAGACGCAGGAGAAGAACACCCTGCCAACCAAAGAGACCATTAAACAGGAAAAGAGGAGTGAAATTTCCTAAAAGCCCAGACTGGAGGATTATCCCACCCCACCCCACCCCGTCATCTCCGAGACCCCCTCGTGATGTGGAGGAAGAGCCACCTGCAAGATGGACGCGAGCCACAAGCTGCACTGTGAACCCGGGCACTCTGTGCTGATGCCACCGGCCCGCGGGTCTCTGAAGGGAGACCCCCCCCCCACAATCGGACTGCCAAATTTCACCGGTTTGCCCTGGGATATTATAGAAAATTATTTGTATGATTGATGAAAATAAAACACACCTCATGGCAAAAAAAAGAATGTGAAACTGCTTATCATATGATTTTAAATTATGAAAATGATAGAAAATTACATATACAGTTATTTGCAAGTACATGAAAAAAATCACTTAGTTCCAGGAAAAAAAAGGCAAAAATGATCTCTGTATAATCAAGACATGGGCAGTAGGACCCCAGGAGCTATATTTGTGGCTTCCCAATTCCCCATATGTATGATGTTTTAATACTTTTCTAATTCCCCATTACAAGTGCTTGCCCCCATGTGGCCTTGAACTCTGCTGTTTCTTCAGCCAATGAGGCTCAAGTCACTTCCGAATGTCAGACCTGGTAGGCTGCTGCTTAGAGCCGAACTCAGACTTTAAAAGAAAAATGTCCTACAAGCCTAGCTTCTAAGATGAGACCAGTGAGGATCAAGGTCAAAGGGGACTCTAGGGGCTGAGCTCTCAGGCCTCACTCCATCTCAATGCATAGCGCCCTCTTGTCAGTTTGGGTGCATGTGGCAGAGCCATCGTCTAAGAGGGCAGCTAAGGGTCAGTTACGGAAAACCACAGAGTTCAAACATCAAAGCCCATGCCAGAGGGACAAGGAGAATTGGGAGAAGTGTTCTTAGTCGGAAGTATAGCTATGGAAGAAAAGGGAAGGAGTGGAAGGAAACCAGAGGGAGCCACAGAAGAAAAGAGATGAGCAGGGAGAAGGATAAAGCCAACCAGAATCCTCCATCAAGGTGGGGGCAGGAAATCTAGTCCACAGCAGTGTACCACTCAAGCAGTTAGCAACAGCCGTGGGTGTGGCAGACTGAGGAGCTGGAGAGCTGACTTTACCAGGCTCAACCTAGGGACCACAGCTCTAAGTGTGACCCAGTGCAAACTCCCGATGAACTTATATGCTCCTTATCCAGCCAGTTTCCAACCACATCACTTCCGAGGTCTTTCATTCTCTCTTCTGTAGAAAGCTGGACTCCTAAAACTACCTCGGGTGCTGTTGTGGTCTCCCTGCTCCTGGTATTTAGGAAGCCTTGGGCATACCAGGGCCTCTAGGCCTGGGCTGCCTCTTTTTCAGTCATAGGTTACACTGCTATTTCTAGCAATAGGTTTGGACTTGAATTTTGCTCAAGCAAATAGAGGGCAATTAAAAAACAAGGCCTACAGTAATGCCCAGCCTCAGGCTCTTGGATCCCTAGCCTGACTTCTGGCCTCAGAAACTACCTGGGAGTTCTGTCTTCACAACAATCACAGGGAAGCTGCTGGCAGGTAGGCACAGAGATGATGTAGTCACACGTCTGCCTGTGGCAGTAAGCCTCACAGAATGTGCTGATACAGCAGGGCAAGAACAACTTGGAGACTACAGACTTGCCACAAGTGCTCAATGCCACAAGCCAAGGCCTGCATGGAGGCTCTGGGACCGACAGGGAGAGTGCGGCAGGCTCCACCCTTCTCCATAGGCTCTGGTGGAAGGCCTGGCTTCTCAGCTGCAATTTTCCTTCCTGCCAGCAGGTGATGCTGTCTCCCGTCTGGAGGGGTAAGGAGGGGGTGTTTGTTTTGTGGGGCCTGGTGGCAAAAGCCACCAGGCTGGAAGCCTGCTGGCTTTACAGAGAACAATGGCCGCTGTCATTGTGAATGGCTCTCCCAAGCAGAGGGGCAAGGCTATGCTGGGATGAGAGGCTGGCAGGGAGTTGTGGAGGGGACGGAAATAGGGGTGGGGAGGGTGGCTGGTAGACACAGTGCTAGAGCTGCAACCGTTTTTCTTTTTCTTCTTCTACACAAGCCCTAAGGCTGACCTCAAAGAAGGCAGCTAGGAAAGAGAAGCTGCTTCCTACTGTCTGGAAAGCATGGCCCCGCAGCCTGTGTGGCGCGTTCCCGCAGCTGCCATTTCCTTCCTGGCACTTGTGGTCTCACAACAGCCACTGTCTTGCTATAAGACTAGGAAAGAGAGACACACAGAGGAAGAGCCCTGTACTCTTAGAAACAAATTCTCTGCCTGGAGGCCTCTGAGCACTCACTCCCAGCCCCTGGGCCCCTCTGGTTGTGGTGTACCAGCCTGGAGGTCCCTAGCCCACCCCTGGTTGTGGTGTACCAGCCTGGAGGTCCCTAGCCCACCCCTGGTTGTGGTGTACCATTGTAGGGCCCACCCACTGATGGCTGCGACTCCAGCAGCAGCAGACACGCAAGCCTCTACCTTTGCTACCTGATGATTATGGGATCACTGAGTGTTGAATCTAATGGTCCCAACCAAGGTAAGTCAAGACAGGGAACCTAGACAACAGCTGCTCCCCTCCACGGGTGGACATGTCATGCTGCTGAGGGCCTCATGCCAGCCGAGGGGAAGCAGCAGGTAGAGGCGAGGCTAGCAGTGTGGCTGTGAGCCAACACCTGGGGTTCATGTGTAAATAGGACAAGTGTCATCCATTTCTAGGGGCTCTGAAGCATAACCAAGAGAAGACAAAGGTGGTGCCTGGTACCAGCCAGATGTCTGTCTCTCTGGCTGATTCTGCCCTGGGTGCTGGTCAGTCCCCACTGCAGGTTTTCTACTGACATGTCATGTCTTCTTTGTACTTTGTCCTTGCTGTCTTGATAGCACCCTGGGCACTGACCTTTAGTGTCAACCTGAGTATGTACTTGCTAAGTAGTCTCAGAGCCATATGAGAGGAACTCACAGGTCACAAGGGCTCTCTCTTCTTCTTCCTCCTCCTCCTCCTCCTCTTGTTCAGGCAACTTCTTGAATTCAGAAAGGTCTATCTGTAGTAGCTGGGAAATTGCCTTGTGGGTCACAGCTGCAGCAAACGGTGGGGGAACGTTCCTAGGGAGAAGACATAAGAGGAAGTCTTCCCAGCTGAAGTCTAGGCCTGGCACCCCCCACCGTGGAGATGGAGATGATGGCTCATAACCACCCTCCCCCCATCCCTGCATCCAAAGACCTGGAATGGATGTTTACACAACACCAGAGGTACACTAGCCGATAGGATCTGCTGGAAAGGTATCCTTGAGGCATGCGAACCTCAGTGGCCAGGAATCTGCCCTGATTCTCAAGATGTTGATCCTTGGGACCAGCACATGCTATGAGTTAAACTGTATTCCCCAATTCATATGCTGAAAGCTGAACATCTATTGCCTCAGATGGGATCATTCTTAAGATGAGATTATGGTAGAGCGGGATGGGTTCCTCCTTCAATATGACTGGCTTCTTTGTGAAAGGAGTGAACGCAGACACAGATACACCCATGAGGAGAAAATCCTGTAGCTGGAGGCTAGAGATGTAGGTGAGCCTACACACCAAGGAAGGCCCACAATTATCTGCAGATCACCAGGAGGGCTCAGCCAAGCTGACACTTTCACCTCCATTTGGCCTCTGTCCTGTGAGCCGATGATGACTATGCTGTCTGGGGTGATAGCCCCAGGGAACTGCTCCTGGGAGGAGGGGTCTGCTTTTTGGCAGATGACCCATGCTGCCCAGGAGAAGGCTCTCTGAGCTGCTGGGGTTGTGGAGAAGGGAGCTAGGGGTGGGTCAGGCTGTGGCCACAGAGAACTCTGGTCTGTTTTGAGGAGAGACATGATAGTGACAGACAGAGTGCTTAGACCTCTTTGAGCCTATAGAGGATGGGCTGAATGACGACAGTCTAGAGAGGCCAAGGCCTAAGGGCCGGGCAGGGAGTCTCTGCGTAGAGACAGAGTAGAACAGTATTGGGAGCTGATTAAGAGTGGGTGAGAGGTAAGAGGAGAGAATCAAAGTATCTGATGTGAGCAGTCAGGCTGAAGGGGAGGGGGAGCCCCACCAATGAGCCCAGCTGGGACAGGAGTCAGGTTCTGTTTCCACAGGTTCTGCAGAGTTCAGGAGACCTGGGGAGCTGTGGGAACGTGGTTCGGCAGGAGATCCAGCCCAGGAGGAATGAAGGCTGGGAGGCTCAGCTCCAGAAGAGAGTTGGTGGAGTGAGGAGTGCTAAAATAAGGGTCCTCTTTGGGACCACAGAAGAAAGGTCTGGAGGAAAGTAGACAGTTCTGGAGTCACAGAGGAATGAAGAGCACAGGAGGGTGGGAAGGAATGTCGCCTCATGCTGACAGCAGTTGGGAGAGAGGAAATGTCAGTTTCCTGTTGGGGCCTTGGGCAGGCAGCAGCGCAAATGGGACAAAGGACCAAAGACAAGAGGCGCCTGGGAGAGAGACAAGTCTGCTGTAGCCGAGCAGTGGATAGTCTGGCTTTTAAAACTTCTTTAAATTAAAAATTGAGATAGGGTTTCACTTTGTAGCTCAGGCTGGCTTATAGCCCACGCTGGCCTCAAACTGGTGATCCTCCTTGCTTCAGCTGGGATTATAGTTGTGAGCCACTATGCCTGGCTTTTATGTGTGTATGCATGTGTGTGTAAATATGCGTGTGCGCGCGCGCATGTTCCTGCAGAGGCCAGAGGAGGACAGCAGACGTCTGGCTCTATCAGTCCCTATTGGGTTCCCTTGAGACAGGGTCTCTCACTGATCCTAAAAGCCACTGAGCTCCTGGGATCTGCCTGTCTCTATCCCCTAATCCTGGGATTACAGGTACATGCAGATACTTCCAGCTTTTACGTGGTTACTGGGGATCTGAATGTAGGTTCTCATGCTTGCACAACACTCTTACCCACTAAACCATCCATTTCCTTAGCCGCTTTACTGCCTTTGTTGTTTTTTAAACACAGTATCTCATGTAGTGCTCTGTAGCCAAGGCTGACCTTGAACTCCTAATTTTCCTACCTCCGCCTTTTCAGGTAGAGAGCCAGGGCTACCATCATGGCAGGCTGACAGTTCGCTCTGATGAGAACAATGACCTGAGAGCCTGGCCGATGAGTCATATCCTAAGGCGACTGGTCATCTACTCATGGCCTTTAGCTTTAGAGAACTGGGGATTGAACCTAGAGACTCCTGCAGGCTAGGCAAAAGTCTGTCACGGCTTTCTTTTTACTTTTTTAGCCAAGGTCTCACCCAGACCCTTCAATTATGCCCTGTATTCTAGGCAGGCCTGAGCCGTCCAATCCTCCTGCATTGACCTCTTGAGTAGCTGAGATTATGGGACAGTACTGCCAGGCTCTGCTACTGAAGGCCTTTGGAACTGTACGATGAGCTGAATTTTTCAAGAGAGAGAGAGAGAGAGAGAGAGAGAGAGAGAGAGAGAGAGAGAGAGAGAGACTCAGGGAGAAGCCTCTGAAAAACGACCAGCTGAGATGGGGTGCAGTTCAGCGGTAAAGCACTTGCCTAGCTTGCTGAGACTCTGGGTCTCCACTCCACTCCTGCCATATTCCCTGTTCCCAAATAAGGAAGAGTACATCTGGGAGAAACCAAGACACGAGAACAAGCTCCCCGTGTGAGGCATTTCCTGCCAGGCGCGGGCCTTTCCTTCAGAGGCAGGGGAGGGGTACTTGCTCATCTGCTGAGGTCATGCTGAAGCTTCCTGCCCGCTGCCTGCTGGGGGCAGGGAGGCGGCTTCCAGCCATGGAGACACAGACAATGCCTGGCCTCTAGCCATGAGTACTTCCTTCCTGGACAAAGCTTCTACCTTATTCCAGGGACCCACCCAGGGATATGCTCTGGAGGCCCTTAGCCTTATCATCGCACCACAGATGTCAGCTCTGAGTCTGGGAGTGGAGCTCCTCAACTTGGCTGGAGGACACTGTGCCTAGGGCACGGCCACCTCAAGGGTTACCAGGAGCCTAGACTATGACGGGATGAAAATGATGTCTAGGTAATTACAGTGTAAGTTTTATATTGCTCAGGGACCTAAAGATGTGACAATGAGATCACAATAAATGGAAAAGAAAGGAAAAAGAATGTGCAAAGCCCAGAGGTCAGACATATGACTTCTGGATGGTCTCAGAGGAATACCACTTAAAATCCGAAAAAGAGCCAATGGATCAACGTATTAGAAGACCTTTATACCCACAAGGCTTAACTGGCTGTGGGGACATGAACAAGGCAAGAGGGGTCTATGAGGCACAGAGTAACTATGTGTGCACACACGGGTAAATGTGAATGCCTGGGAATTGCTACATATGATGCAGGTTATGGATGGGGCGCATACCACAGGTAATGGTGATGCGTACCCATGTCCACACATAAGAGAAAATGCTGGAAAAGAACAAACAAATCCATCTGGAGGGCTGGAAGACAGACCTTTAGTTCTGCACTAATTTTTTTGCTTGCTATTTTCTTTTTTTGAGACAGGGTTTCTCTGTGTAGCCTTGACTGTCCTGGAGCTTGCTTTGTAGACAAGCTGGCATCGAACAGAGACCTACCTGCCTCTGCCTCCCCAGTGCTGGGATTAAAGGTGTGCGCCACTACACCCAAATTGTACTAAATTTTAATGGTACACTTATGGTTTGTTTATTGGATGCACTAAGCAGGTTCTTGGGGTTCTGTGCCACCCCATCCATCTTCATTTTTTTAAAATTGAAAATAACTTTTTAATACAATATTTTGATCATGATTATTCCTTCCCAATCTCCTCCCCTCCATCCAATTCCATGGTCTTCTCTCTTTAGAAAAAAATAGGCAAATAAAAAACAAACAAAATAACAACACCCAAAGAAAAAGCATGAGAAACACACACACACACACCACACCATTAAAAAAATACAAAATCAGAAACCATATTATACAAGCAAAAGGCCAGTCAGTAAGATAAAAAAAAAATGCCCAAACAAAGCAATATGAGACACAAAAAAATCTACAAAAATACCATTGTGTTGGCTAGCTATAGCTGGACATGGGCTTGCCTGTAAGTCTGGTTTGTAGCCCAGTGAGACTCTATAGGAGAAAACCAATTTTTCCTGGGCAGGTGGTTGTCAATTGGAGATAGCTTCCTGTTAGGGCTGGAAGCCCATGTCCACTTCCCCCCTCAGCACTGGGACCCATCTGGCTTGAACCTGTGCAGGCCCTGTGACTACTGTACATCAGTCCTGTTGTGTCTGGAAGCACTGTTGCCATAGCGTCGCCTCCCACCCCCTCCCTGGCTCCCACTACCGTCTTTTGGCCCATCCAGTTTCTAATGCAGGGTTTTTGCCTATCATTGACCACTTGTGTGTACCTCAAATGAGTTTTGACCTGGGGCTCTGTACTCCTCCCTCGTCCCTCATCAGGAGTAAACATAGCTCCTGCTATGGCCATCCCTGGGCTGTCTGCTGTTGTTAGCAGCCATCAATGTCTTTACACTCCTCCCTTTCCCATCTCACTGCTGTAAAGCAACACCAGCTCTTTCCATCCAGGTCTTCCCAGGAAAGTCCTTCCTCGGCACCACCTACACCTGGGAATCTATGCACAGCTCAGAGGCCCTGTCATCCCCTGGGGGTTAGGAACTGATCCCTAGCCTAGGCCACGTGTCCCTGCCATCCCAGCAGCTTTTCCCCGTCCATTCCAGTCTGTCTGGACACTCCTGAGCCCTGCAGGTAGCAAGGCCCTTTGTGTCTATGTAGAAGATCCAGTGGCTGCTCTCTCCTAACTGCCTCACCCCTGCGGCTCCCAAGTACGGCTGTGCTTCTCTGTCCCCTTCCCTCACTTCCTGTACTCAAGGCTTTTGACCATGAAATGGCCAGTTCTTTCTTACCCTGGGGATGAGTTAATTTATACCACCTGTCTCCAAAATACTTTCCCCAAATTAACCAGCAACACCATATTCATATAACGCGATCACAGAGCAATGCTCCTGGGCCTGTGGGATCCAGGGTGGACATGGCTCTGAAGCAGACTGTGCATTGTCTACTGTGCTAGGGTCCTAGCAACTATTTCTGGGTGAGTAGAGATGGAGCTGATGGGCAGCAAGGAAAGTACATCCCCAGGGGGACACTGAGGTGACAATATGCCGAGGCTGGACATTGTTCTAGCTTTGGGGATATCTACAGAAGAATCATGAGCAATGCTGACAGTAAGAGTCGTGGGCTCATTCCCCTGGTGTGTATGGATGCTGTATTGCCTGTAAGTCCTCTCGCCTCCATGAGCTACCCCTTTGACTGACAGTAGCATGACTGCAAGAACCTGTACCCATCTGAGCAGAGGGAGCAGACATCAGAGGTGGCATCTGTCCTTTACTGTCTTTCATGACATAAATCCTTCTAGAGTGGATAACTGAAGGGGAAGGGCCACAAGGGCCAGCCCAGGAGACAGACTTGCTGTCCCTCAGAAAACCACTTCTCTTCTTCCCACTCTACAGAGCGGCTGGACCCTGCACACCTTTCATCTGGGAGATGGGACAGCGCCAGCTGCCTCTTGGATTGTCCAGGCTTGAAAAGCTGTATGCTGGTGTAGGAGGGTCCTTCTGTATTTGTGTTGCTTTCATTGGTGAATAAAGAAACTGCCTTGGCCTTTTGATAGGGCAGAAATCAGGTAGGCGGAGTAGACAGAACGGAATGCTGGGAGGAAGAAGGGCAGTGTGGCAGAAGCCATGTTTCTCTTGCCTGAGACAGACGCTGGTTAGACTCATGCCGGTAAGCCACAGTCAAGTGGCGATACATATTAATGGAGATGGGTTAAACAAATATGTAAGAGTTAGCCAATAAGAGGTTAGAACTAATGGGCCAGGCAGTAATTTAATTAATACAATTCCTGTGTGGTTATTTCGGGTGTAAGCTAGCCGGGTGGGACGAAACAAAGGGGCCCCCGTGCTCCTCTTATAACAGTATGTGGCCCAGCCTTGCCCAGACCATGAAGTCAATCTTGTAGCCCACTTACCTCTGCCTTAAAAATGGGCAGAAACAGGACTTAGCTCTGAGCACCTAAATTGGTTCAGCTGTGTACCCCTCAACAGAGGCATGAAGACCTAAGCCCTAGTGACCCAGAATGTGACCTGACCTAGAATTACAACTTTTACAAATGCAATTACTGTAAGGTGGGGCCATTCTGGGGAAGGGCAGCCTCTAATCCAATATCTAACGTGACTAGTGTCCTCCAAGGAGAGGAACCAGGGGAGCTAGCTCAGTCGGTGAAACAAGCATGAAGACATGTGCTTAGATTCCTCAAAAGCCATGTAAACATCTGAGTGTAAGGCTACACACCTGCAATCGCAGTGACGGTGAGATGGAAGGCAGAGAGACATGGGCATCTCTAGAAATTTGAGGGCCAGCTAGCCCAGCCTACATGGTGAAGTTCAGGCCAATGGGAAACCGCTTCAAACAGAAGGTGGATTGTTGGACTGACACTCTGCTCTCCACATATACACTGCTCATACCCATACAAAGTGAAAATTAAAACAGTGAAGGCACATGGCCAGGGAGAGTGTCACATGATAATAAAGGCGTTTACTAAAAGTCATGGAACACAAGCAGTCGCCACAAGAAAGGATACTAGAACAATCTCCCCCAGGGCCCCCGAGAAAGCAAGGACTTGTTCGCAGCTTGATTTTGGATTTCTGGCCCTCACACGTATCAAAGAACAAACTTCTGTTTTCACTGCCTCGAGTGTACTACTTTGTTACTGTGGCCACAGACATCTACACAGGTGTATCCTTAGCTCAAAATTGTACTTACTTTCTGTTTCTTCAATTACTTTTAGCAATGAGATGAAAACATTAAGTGGAAAAAAGGCATGGTCTGGAGAGATGGCTCAGTGGTTAAGAGCATTTGCTGTCCTTCCAAAAGACCTGGGTTCTGTTCCCAGCACTTACATGGTGGCTCACAACCATCTGTACGCAGGCGTGTGGTGCATATCTGTATGTACAGACAAAATGCTTGTACATAAAATAAAATTAGTGAAAGAAAAAAAGCCACCTGCAGCAATAAGAAATAAATACCTTTAAGCGGTGTACTATTCTGAGCAGCATGGTACTTAGCCATGTGCTTGTCTTCTGGGAAGAGTAACCATGTCTGTCCAGTGCACCTATCCACTAGCCATTCAGCAGCTGTCTTAGAACCATAGCGCTCAAAAGGCCCTCATTTTACCTAGCAATAGCTGCAAAGCACAGGGTAGTGATACAGCGACTAGAAACAATAAAGTATTTCCTTTAAATAACATGGAAATAAATAAATAAATAAGGAAAGGAAACAAAAGAAATCCAAAAATGCCCCTTCCCCAAACATGCTGAGATTGCTAAGATCTATGCTGAATGAGTCTTCTGTCTGCAAAACTGAAAGACAAAGACGTGGCATGGTCTATGCTTCTGAGTGCTTGCTTTGGAGGAAAAGGCACTGAGTAACAGGGCCCATCACTCTCTGCACTTTTAGGCTCTACCAGAATGTGCTGCTACAGATAAGGGGCGGCCATGCCACTCTCATGACTTAGGTAGGTCCAGGTCAGCACCTGACATACAATGCTGCACCCTGCTCCTTCCCATCAGGATTCTCCCTTTCGCAGTAGCCCAGGCCTACCTGCTGCCCAGGAAGCCCATTGCTAGCTCAGCTAGCTCGGCCTCCACCTCTTCCTGGCTCAGTATTGTCCCTGGGACCTTCCATGGCAAAGGGCTCTCCGGGCTCAGTGGGGCTGGGAAGTCTTGGAGGAAGGTGTCCAGGAAGCCTGGGATCTCGTTGTCACAGGCCATCTGGCTGCTGTTCTGTGGGGCTCCAGAGGCCATGCCCAGTGCATCCCGGGGGCTTGCAGCTAGGCTGGGGTGAGATGGTCCCCAGTCAGGTCTTCACTCTGGGGAGAGATGTCAGAGTATCAGGGTGACAGTTTCTGCATGATGAGGAGTACAGGTACCCTGCTTTGTCTCTTTCACCAGAAAGCAAAGTGAGGCAGGTACCTCAACAAAGCCCTGGGCCTCACAGTTCAGGGAACACAGCTAATGGAGTGGTAATCCCATTTAGTATCTGACACGGGTTCAAGTGGAGAAACACACATGCACAGAGTACAGCCTCAGGAGATGGTATCAGAAGCAGGGCATGAAGGCATCTCAAATAAGTGATAGAAGGAATGCATGTTCCCTGCAGAGTGGCGGGTGAGAGCGGAGGCAAGCAGAGAGGGACACTGGGACCAGGTCATCAACATTTAACCAGACTTCAGAATGCCAGTAGCCAGGAGGGCCCAGGGAAGAAGTGATACCAGCATGGTAATAATTGACCAGCTGGCAGAAAGGGACCTATGCCAGGCTGTAGAGACAGTGGGAAACAGAAGAGCAGACATACAGGGGCTGTTAGTGCATTGTTATTTGGGAGCTAAAGTGAACTAGGAGCAAGAGCTCCCCAGGTAACTCTGGGGCTGCCTGATGGGGAGAAGCAGAGGCTAGCCAGGGTAAGGGGCCTTTGGGACATGGTCAGGTCTACTCATTGCTCTCTAATAGGAAGTGTGAGCCAAGGGTTTAGAACACCTCAGGATCTTGAAGCTGGGGACATGGGTTCCAGCCACTTCCCACATCCTTATGGACACGGAGGGCTCTGTAGCTGCCAGGTCCTGGGTGGGGTCCCAAGCTCTGCAAAGCCAGGTTAAATCCCCATTTCACCAAGATCTGGAGAAGGTGGTCTCCTGACCAAGGTCTCAGGATAAGGATAGGACTTGGAGGAATGCCTGCCTGAGCTTCCGACTGTCACTACCCACACCAGCCCTCTCAGATTTGAGGTCCACAAAATGCCCAAGACTCTTGTACGTCGATAGCAGTACACTGCCCTCTTCCCTGGGGTGGGATTGTAGTTCTCATTTGGCTCAGAGTCACCTCCAGCATAGTCAAACAGCTTTTCTATACTTAATGTCCAAGCCCTGCAGGCTGGCCCTTCAGTCTGTCACCCCTTTAGATACCTGAAAGCCCAAATGGACTCGTATCTTCCTTTACAATCATCCAGCCTCAAATAGTTCTTGAGTGTCTCTTGTTTATGTCTTGATTTTTCTTTCTCATGCATGCACGACAGGCCCAGTATCACCGGGCCACACATCAACTCCTTCTGCCTTTCTTTTATGACCTCCTATGATGTGCTTTGGTTCCTCCCTCCCCCTGCTCCCTTGGTGTTGGAACAAAGCCCCACCCCCATCACACCTGGGCAGGTAGCCTCCCCGCCAGAATCTGCTCATACAGGTCCCCCTCTCTGCAGTCACTGATTTTTGCCAGGTACACAGTAGGCCTGGTGTACCTGTCCACTCACTTAACACCCCAAGGATGTGGCACCTTTTGGAGTTCTACTTAATATTTTGGCTTAGGAACTTTCATTAGGGAGAGTTCAATGTGTTTACCATCAGAGGGAACAAATGGCGATCTTTATGGTGATGAAATGGATCTAAGATTCTGAGCACCCCAAGTTCTAGGCAGGAGAAGCTGGAGAGCAGCTTCACAGTCCATCTCCCTCTGGAGGCCTTTCAGATTTCGATCACCAAATCGACCAGGTGGAAAGACAGGCGAGACTTCTAGAACGGCCAGTCTTAGAACAACCATAGATGGGTGTCTCTAAGCTTTGCTGTGAGGGAGGGCTGAGGTGTGAAACAGGGCTGAGGAAGCCAGAAGAGCTAAAGGCAATTCAAAGCACAGCTGCAGCAAGGCTGTCCTCACTTGTAACAAAGTTTCTAGGACAAAAAAAGGAGTAGAAAACACAAAGAGGGGATGGAGAGGCATTTCAGTTGGTAGACTGCTTGCCTGGCACGCACAGAGTCCTGGGTTCAAACCACAGGACAACATAAACTGGGTGTGGAGGCAGACACTTGTGATCCTGCACTGAAAAGGTAGGGGCATGAGGATCAGAACTTCAAGACCATCCTGGGTTACTTGCAGAGTCACAGGCCAACCTGGGATACAGGAGACCGTCTCAAACAACACAAAACTAAACAAAACCCAAAAAGAGAAGTCGATGTGGGAGGGGTTCCAATATCATGTTAATCAAAATAGTATTTAGGGTACAAAACGAAAGGTGTGGTTTGACAGTTAATATTGTCAACTTGACAGGATTAGATTACTGAAAAGACAAGTCCTGTCTGTTTGGGAGTCTCTGAAGTGAAGCCAGCTGCAATCGTGGGTGGCAACATTCTATCAGCTAGGGTCCTATACTAAATAAATGAAGTATACTAGCTGAGCCCAGCATCCATCTCTTGTTTCCTCACTGTGGACACAATGTAACCAGCTGCCTCTTCAAGATTATGTTGCCATCATGGACTGTATTCCTTGAAACTGAAAACCAAAGTAAACCCTTCATTCTAGAAATCCCCTCTGTGAAGTATTGATTCTTCTGCAACAAGAAAAGTAGCTGATACAAGTGATAAGTAAACAAAACACAAATCCTCTTTCTTCTTTCAGGGCTGCAATCAAGAGCTAATCTGTTTTAAAAAGAGACACAAAAAGAAACTATAGGCTGGTGGTGGCACAAGCCTGTAATCCTAGCATTCAGGAGGCAAAGGCAAGAGGGTTGTCTCAGGTTTGAGGCCATTCTGGTCTACATAGCAAAATCCAAGTTAGGTCAAGTTACAGACATATGATCAAGCAGAATAACTCAGTTTAAGGGAATGAGAGATGACATGTTCTCTGCTGCCACTTGCAAACTAAGGGACTTGGAGATCATGCAGTAGAAGAGGAAAAAGGCGAATGAAAAGGAGGACCCCAAGAGGCTTCGTGTTCAACGTTCCCATCCTCTGTGTGTATGAAGTCAGTCCCATCATGCTCGCCCTTCCTCTTGTAGTGCTCATAGGTTCCGGAACACTCCCTTTGTCTTAACTCTGCAGGTCCCTTTTGTGTTTCCTTTCTCCTTCTTGGAAGTCAGGGGTTAGTTACCCTTTCCCAGTGTTTTTTTTTTCTTTATTTCTATGGGGCATACCCCAAAGTATTAAAAGTAGCTTTGTAAAAAAAAAATAGATACAGTACCTTTTATTAAAGGTTATGTTGCTAGAGTTAAAATTCACTGTCTACACTCACATTTACTTACAAGTTAATAAAATGTAGCCTGGGTTACAAAGAGTGAGCAGGTAAAAAGATAGCAAAGAAGGAAAGATCTGGATGGGAATAAGACAGACACATTCTGACCCAAAGTTAAGACAGAAAAGAAGAACCAACTGGGCCCTGGGCTAGGGGTTGGAGAGGTGGAGAGCAGAGGTAGTAGGCAGTTTGTACACAGGCAGAGCTGCAGAACATGGAGACAAAGAGATGGAACTAAGGGGGCTGGAGAGATGGCTCAGAGGTTAAGAACACTGGCTGCTCTTCCAGAGGTCCTGAGTTCAATTCCCAGCAACCACATGGTGACTCACAACCATCAGGAATGAGATCTGGTGCCCTCTTCTGGTCTGCAGTCATATATGAAGACAGAACACTGTATACATAATAAATAAATAAATATAAGAAAAAAAAGAGAGATGGAATTAATTTCCAAGAGGACGAGGCCAAGTGTCACACTGTACCCCACTCACCAACTGCTCTAGCCTTTGAGCATGCAGGGTCAGAAGTATGAACACTACAAAGCCATTCCCAAGCAAGTGACAAGCATTTGGATTATTCTGTGCAATTCTACATGACCCCGAGGCACCAAAATCTGCAGCAGTGCTAAATGGGCTAACACAAAGTTTTGACTAGGATCAAAGGGAAAGGACAGCACACTCACACCTCAGAGTACACAGAAAGCCCCAACCAGTGAAACCCTACCCACAGCATCACCCTACCTGCCACTATATCTGCTAGATGTTCCAGAAGGCAGGTGCCTCTTTCTAACCTTTGGCCTTGGACTGCTTCCTGCATCTGGAGCCCTTCCTCACAGTCTACGTTTTCCTTGGAGGCTGGGCTCATCCTCTTTGCACTGCAGCACTCTAGACCAAAGCCTTAAATGAACCTGGCTATACACCTGCTCTCACTGCCCTGTGCCCTATGCACCATGCTCATGCACCCGTTATGAGCTCCAAGGCCCTCTGCACCTTGCATCTGCTGGCTTACTCTCAGAGACTATACTGGCTGTTTACTTCCACTAGAAAGACAGTATGCCCAGAGAAATTCTGTCTGCGGCAGCCATTCTGCATTGTTTGGGCCATGGTGAAGAACCAGGCTACAGTTTCCTTTCTCTGGGGTCTAGCGGAGGCATAGGATAAGAGTAATACCCTTTCTTGCTTTCCCTCTTTCTGACAACCCCCCAAATCTGCTGCATGCCTTTCCAAGCTACATGAAGCAACCAAGTTCTGGGAGTTCCAGAGTGGACAGAAAGGCTCAGACAGCAGCAGGAAGGACTGGCAAGGGGCATGGCACCACTGGGGTCACTGGAGGGGAGAGCGGCAGCTGGCTGGCAGTCAGCAGCTGGGCAAAGGAGTCTGGGGAGAACAGGGGTAGGGCAGAACAGAAATGCTGGGCCTGGTGTGGGGCCGTTTGACTCCAATGGCGTCCTCATAGTAGCAAACGGCTCAGGATGAGAGGGACATATGCATGAGTGTGTGCAAGTCATTAAGCAAGGACCTGTGGGGAGGGACACCAAGCTCCTGACTCCCATGGCTGCACAGTCTTGACTGGTTTGGCCAAATGTGACACTTGGCTGGTTCCTCCTGGTTCCAGGACTGGTACCTCTCTATACTTTTGAGCCGGCAGCTGCTCCTAAGACCCTGAACTTGAGCTCTCCATGCCTCCACCTGTCTACTGTTGGGATCCTAGGTGTGCACTGAATCTGGTTTACGTGGCACTGGGGTCAATCATGTGTGCTGGGTAAGCAGTCCAGCAGCAATTATATCCCTAGACTCATTTCTCTATCTGTGACTGACTGCTAGGTATAGTTTGGTGTAAATCCTTCTAGAGCTTAACCAATCTTTTACTTCATACATGGAAAAGATTTTATTTATATTTAAAAATGATTATTATAAATAGCGTGGTAAAATACACATTAAAGATTATCACTTTAGCTTCAACATGGTGGTTCATGCTTATAATTCCAGCATTTGGGAAAGTGAAACAGCAAAATTGCTACCAGTTTGGTGCCAGCCTGGGCTACACTGAGTAAAACCCTGTCTCAAAAAAGAAGAAAATCCAGCCGGGCAGTGGTGGCACACACCTTTAATTCCAGCATTTGGGAGGCAGGGGTATGTGTATCTCTGTGAATTCGAGGCCATCCTGGTCTCCAGAGTTAAGTTCCAGGACAGCCAGGGCTACACAAAGAAGCCCTGCATTGAAACCAAAATAAATAAATAAATAAATGAACCACCAACCAATCAACAGAAAAAGCAAAGGGCAGGTGGTGCTTGGAAGTATAGCTCAGTTGGTAGCTACTTGCCTTGAGGTCCTGGGTTCGTCTAGAAACTGGATGTGATGTTGAACACCTGCAATTCTAGTACTCGGGAGATGGAGGCAGCAGGACAACAAGTTCGAGGTCATTCTTAGCTATATTATGAGCTGGAGGCCGGCCTGGGCTACATAAGACCTTGTCTCAAAAAAACTCAAAAGAACACAGAAAAACACTCTAAGAATATTTTTTCTTTTCTCTGTGATGCTGGAGATTCAACCTGGAGCCCTGTGTAAGCTCAGGATGCTCTCTACCCCAGCCATGTCCATTCCCCCCACTTTAGCCATCTTTAACGGGCCAGTCTGTCACCCCCCACTTTAGCCATCTTTAACGGGCCATTCTGTCACCCCCTACTTTAGCCATCTTTAACGGGCCAGTCTGTCACCCCCCACTTTAGCCATCTTTAACGGGCCATTCTGTCACCCCCTACTTTAGCCATCTTTAACGGGCCATTCTGCCATCTCCCCCCACTTTAGCCATCTTTAATGGGCCATTCTGCCACCCCTCACTTTAGCCATCTTTAACGGGTCATTTTGCCACAACAAGGATAGCCATTTTATTATGCAGCCATTTTTATTTTTAAACGGTTGGTATTTTTTTCAATGGATCAGAGCTCCATGTGGTCAGGGTCCCTGGCTCTTTGTGCTCAGCAAAACTGAATGGCCATGGGATATGCAGCCCGAAGCCTGGAGCTATCGGACAGGAAACAAAAACATTCCCTTAGCACACTGGATAGCAAAGACAGCCTTAAAGACAAGGTTGGCTCCCGGTGACATCACAAAGGTATTGTGAAAATTAATCTGTTGTGGAAGGTTTATAGTTTTTCAAACAATTGTTTGTTCTACCTCTCAGAACTGTGCATGCCATCAGGCCACACTGCAGCTGAGACAAACAAGTTCTGGGGAAAGTACTACTCTAAGGTCACAAACGAGAGATATGACCAAGGCAGGACTCAGTTGAGGACTCTGATGCGCAGTGATTTGGCCACTTCCACCCGATGGTTGCGGAGAAAAAGTGAAGTTTAACTATGGGAGGGATATGAGTATGGAGTTCATGAGGTAGAGACGGGCTCGTGTTCAGTTCCTCAGGTGGGAACAGTTCACAGAACTTGTTCCAGGGTGTACTGTGAAGACATCTGTTACTAAGGGACCTCCAAGTAGAAGGCCTTGGTGGAGAAGACCACCGCCTTCCGCTGGGCCTTCCCTAGATGTTAGTCTCTGTGCAGAAATTCCTACAGCCTGGTGCCTTTGCTTAGGGGCCAGCCTGAGACCACACAGTTGTAAAGGTGGAGCCCCAGGCTCTCATGACCTAGGCTCTACCGCAATCTAGCTAACCAGGTTCAGTCCCAGCCTGCAAGCCAGGCGTTAACTAAAACACTAGCTTTAAACACATGCAGGGGCGCCACGGGGCGCCACGGGGCGCCACAGGGCGCCAGGCATTCAGAATGAAAATGTGGTCCCAGAAGGGGCCTTCTCTGGGAGGGCTGAGGGCAGGCAGTGGGCCTGGCCCATATGTTTGGGCGGGGGTGGGGGTTGAGAGATCCTAGAAAACGGAGGACTGTCACCCCTTGGTACTGTTTGGTCTCACAGCTCAGCCCCCTCCTGAACCTCGGTTCCAGTCACACCCCATAGGGTCAATGGATTCCCAGCTCTGTGTCCTTAGTTCCCCACACTTTGCCTCTGTTCCGCAGGGTCCAGGCTGCTTGCCCCGCTCTTTTGCTCACTGCTAACCCCATGTCTCTTGGGTTCGGGCACCCGAAACCCGTCTTGGCCTTAGTGCTTTCTCGTCTCTCCATTTCCTCCTCAGTCTCATTTCACCCTCATGCACCTCATGCCCCCACCTGACCGTTAGCATAGTCCGAGTCTTCCACCCTCGCCCTTCATCCCTAGCACCCCGCGGGCCTCACCTGCCAGCTTGCCGCAGTGCTCCCCACGAGCTGCTCTGGGCCGGCCCCGCCTACTTCCCGTCCAGGGGCGCCGCAGGCTCTGCGCAAGCGCAGTCAGGCCTCAGGTGGGCCCCTGCTGCCCCCTGGCGGCGTCTTGGCTTGGGCGATGTGCCCCATTCGCGAGTGAGTTGCTTCACTTCTCGGTCTTGAGTAGGCAGAAAGCCGCCCTTGCTTCACAGAGCTCAAAAATTAAACAACTTGTGTGGTGATCAGCCACAGGGCAGGGATGTGGCTACATACTGCCTAGGCCTGGCCACTCATCAGAGACAAGAGGTGCAGTCCTCTAGGTCATGTGTTTGCTTGTTTTATTTTTAAATGAGAGGGTCATGAGAATGTTTTCTTTGAAAATCAAAAGGAAATAAAAACCTTCAGGCTAAGGAAAACATTCATCTGATAGCAATGGATGTGTGTAATACTGTGTATAGTGTGGAAGCACCTCTTCAGGTTTCACTGTGGTCCTGCCCACAGGCCCCACGATCCATGTGGTCAGGGTCCCAGACCTTTTGTGCCTCAGCAGGACTGCCTGGCCACTGAGTGAGTAGCCCGAGGCCTGGGCTATCAAACAGGAAATGAAAACACTAGTTTACTACATTGGGTAGTAAAGGCAGCCTAGCCTTGAAGACAAGCTTGGCGGCTAGGTGGTAGTGGCACACACCTTTAATCCCAGTACTTGGGAGCCAGAGGCATGTGGATCTTTGTGAGTATGGGGTCAGCCTGGTCTACAGACAGAGTTTCAGGACAGCCAGGGCGACACAGAGAAACCCTGTCTTAACAGACAAAAAAAACAAGGTTGGTTTCAAGTGACATTACAAAAGAAATTCTGTAAATTAATCTGTTGTGAGAGGCTTATAGTTTTGTTAACAATTGTTTACCCCTCAGAACTGCTAACAAGTACATACCATCAGAACACACTGAATCAGGGAACTAAGGTCTCAGGGAATCCTCACTGACTGGATGGTTTCAGGGAAGCCATGAGCCTGGAGAACCAAGGGATGACTGCTCAGAAAGGAATCACCTCCATGGTGTGGGTACCGGGGGTGGGGGTGGGATGTGTGCATGGGGAGATTGCCGCAGGTCGGGGTCTGATGTGACAGGTGTGTGCATGATGGGGAGATTGTCGCAGGTTGGGGTGGGGTATGTGCATGATGGGGATATTGTCGCCGTGCAAGTACAGTAGTGCTTCATTCAATCTGAGCAAGGTTTGAGACCACTTATAACCTGGCGAGGCAACTCAAGCTGAGGATGATGGCTCAGAGATGATAGCAAAGGTAGGCACTAGGAACTTACCCTTGTTAGGCTCTAGGCCAAGGACGTACCCACAACATTCCTTTTGCCCTGCTTTCAACATAGTTAATGTCTTCCCTACAATCCATTTTACCGAAGCTTTCAGCTTTTAGTCTTGTCAAAGGAATCTCGGTGTTAGCTATACCAACCAGTTTAGCTCAAACCTGTGCTTCTCCAGCAAGAACACCCAAGCTGTGGGGTAGTGAGTGCCAGGAGGTCCCAGATCTCCCATCCATGCCCCCTCTCCCTGCCTCCCTAAAGTCTATTCCAGAAGCCTGCTCTGAGCATTCTGCAGGTGGCAACAACCTCCCTGTCACATCAGCCCTGTCTTCTCAGAAGCTCTGTCTTCTCAGAGACCAGACAGACACACCACGCTCTGGCTTTAAACACTCTCAGTGATAGGTGGCTGGCTCCCTCTTGGGTACCGATTGTTCTTGTAGGGATAGGAAGGAATGATGTATAGTTGTAGGTCCATGGTACCTTTTACAGTGCTAGGAGGGTGCTGCATTTAACGAAACAGACTTCCTCATGCCGACGTGCATTGCAATCACAAGGTAACAGAAATGGCATCTGCAATGACAGTAGGGGACAAACCACTGGTCCTGTCATCATTAGCCAGCTACAAGTAAAGACAAGGAGAGCTAGCATGAGATCTTGCTTGCCTCATCCAACACAGGTCACCCGGTAGCTCTGACTTCATCAGCTTCCAGAGCAGAAGAGGTGATGCCAGAAACACAGCTGCTCCAAAGACAGTTTAGGCTTAGAACACGACTCACCCTTGTCCTAACTGTTCGCAGTTGACAGGCTAGCAAGGATAAGGAGGCTGGGTGCTACTGATGATGAAAGGTGAGGGAACCAGGTTTACAGGGCAGTTCCATACCAAAGGGACAGTTTCAGGGAAAAACAGCAGGATACATTAAGAGGCTCATATGGTTAAAACCTCATTGTAGAATTATATACAATAGTCTGGGCTTATGGCCTATAGGACAGTCTTTTCCTTAACCCCAAACTAACCACACAATTGAGCTGCCTTCCTGCAGTCTATTCAGGATGGAATTGAGCCAAATGGGCTGAAGAGCAAAGTCACAGCCTTGTGCTAGACATGTGGCCTTATTAAGGTCCTAGATTATGACTGGAATGGAGAGGATAGGTTCTGAGTATCCTTTTTTTCTTATAGCTTATATTCCTGGGACATATTCCAGCAACTTCTATGCAGCTTTCCCAAGGTATCACCTCTTCTTCTGTTGTATGATCTTCTTTGGTTGTCAGGGATCAGGTGGGATGTCCTGGTGGGCTATGTGGACAGACTGCTACATGAACAACTAACTAGTTGTCTTCTGGCTTTCTCATGAGTCTACCTGCCCTGTGACTGGGAACCTGCTGCAGAGGAAGGGCTCCTATGAGGAGTGCTGTTGGCCACCTCTCAACCACGCATTCTATAGAGCAGTTTTGGCGGCTGGCTTGCTGAGGCCCTGTTAGGCATGGCCAGAGGGCACTCAGTTTCTATCACAACTAAAACAGGTGGATGGGTGGAGAAGGGGACACAGGAAGGGGTTACAGTCAGAAAGGTGGCCTACAGCTACACCCAGCTACTACAGAGCAGTCTGGTTGGCTTAAGAGTATTTTCTGGACTTGACATCTGACCAGCTTTAATGGGGTACCCAGCGCCTGAGGCAATACAGACTCATGGTGAGAACAGGAGCCCAAACAGACCCACACCATTACTAGAGTCACACACAGGCTCTACATGCCAAACTTGAAGTTTCTGAGTGGTGGCCATAACAACATGGGTTAGGGATCAGGAAGCTAGGCTATAGGCTGTGAGCAAGGGATTGGGAACCAGGCCGAGTACTTCACCTGTCTCATCAAAACTTCTCTGGGCTGCTGATGCCCATCTTCCTGCTAACCTTAGAGTGGCTACTGCTTGTGTTGCACACAGCTACACCACTGTACATGTACATACTTGGTATGAGCTACAGACTGACTGCTCCCATCAGGTGTGATGGCGTTCTTGCTGGCACTGCATGGTGTGGCCAGAGCAGGGTACACTTTAAAGAATAGAGGGTCAAAGAGAATCCTCACAGGTTTCCATAGATACAGCTCCCCCTCCTTTCACCAGTAAAAGGCCCCAGGCTTTTTGCTCCAGAGAATACAAAATAAAAAGCACTTTAATAGTTTCAGCTGCTCAAAGGCAACCACCATGTGTCTACACCAAGCTGGAGTGAGGGAAGATGGGTTGTCATACAAAGTAAGCAGCCAGGGCTGACATCTTGTCTTTTGGCCGCCTGGGGTTGGGTTTTCCTGGAGGCCTCCGGCCCCGGGCACGCCCACGACCCTGCCTCCTTCCAGGACCACCTCGGTGCATGGGGTGGCAGGAGGCTGCATGTTTCAGCTCCACCAGCTCCTGGAAGACGGGGTCGCAGAAGATGCAGCCTGTGTGCTGTGTCTCGTTGCCAGGAAGGGGAGACTTGACTTTGTTGAAGTCTACATCGAGCAAGGCAGCCTCGCAGGTATTGCAGGTGTCGGCTGATACCCGTACTCGGTGAGCATTTTCAAAGCAGTGTGCCACAACATTGCATGTATTGCAGGCCACCTTCCACTTGGGACCGGAGGTGGGGTCCAGAACCAGGACTCCATTCTCACACTCCACACACTGGCCAATGCCCAGCATGCTCAGTGAGTGCTGGCAGGTAGGGTGTGTACATTCATTGCAGCCCATGCCTGAAGGGAGAAGAGTCCAGTAACCTAAACCTGCCCTGGATCCCTCATCTCTGGCTCCTTTTAATGTCAGATGGCTGGATCCTTGTTCAAGAACAAAGCAGCACTCTTTACCTGCTTTGGGAGCATCTTGTTCATACTGGCCTGGGTTCTAAGTATTATCAATCTAGTTTCTGCCTATTTAAAAATGTTCAGTTCTCAACGCTCCAAGGATTCTAGCAGACCCCTAAATCCTCATTTTGCTTCTGAAGCTTATACTAAGGACTATTCTAGTTTGCCCTCAAATCACCTGGTACTTATCTGCTGCTCTGTAAGCCACTTGCAGGGAGGAAGAGAGCCTTATTATCTTGGCAGTATGAATGCAGACTGAGACCC
This sequence comes from Ondatra zibethicus, assembly GCA_004026605.1. Classification (NCBI taxonomy): domain Eukaryota; kingdom Metazoa; phylum Chordata; class Mammalia; order Rodentia; family Cricetidae; genus Ondatra; species Ondatra zibethicus. The sequence goes on from PVIU01014718.1 coordinate 37,875, forward strand.
TGAGGATTCCTTATAAAAGCCATGGGTAACAAGGGTGCTGGCTCCCAGTCTGAGACAGGGGATAGTACCACTGGAGAGTGGGTAAGTATGCTGGACAAGGAGCCCCTCTGGTGGCATGCTCTGCTTAGTCTGGATACATGCTCTCTTTTATTCCAGCAAAGAGTACAAACGAAGACAACAGTAGTGTCTGAGAGCCTAGGGGGCTTTGTTTGTCAGGTGTGTTTATCTGAGGCTGCCTGCCTCTTACTTAGTCCAGGCCCTGGGGCAGAGTTTGCTCCCTGGCCAGATCCTAAGTGAACAAGCCACTTGCTCAATTATGACCCAGGCATACCCAGGCCAGCCAGAGCTATGGCACAAGTATCTCCTGACCCAGTACTAGTAGGTATAAGTAAGGAAGGATGGGTAAGGGATCCATGGGAGTCTGGTAAGTATGAAGCTGGGAACAGCCATGGGCCATACTCACCTTTCTTCATGTCTCGGAAGGGTGGGTGGTTATAGCAGTAGGGACATAGTGGGTAGCTCTTGCCCCGGGAGCCTGAGGACCACAGGACCAGTTCAAAGTCATCCAATGGGCACCGCAGCTCCTTGTAGAGCTTGATGGTACCATTCTGGGGGAGGGTATAGGTCTCGTCACAGTGGGAGCAGTGTAGGCGGCTTGGCTTGGCCTATGGGATGGGAACAATAAGAAGGGATGAGTGCTGCTGGGTCTGACTCTCTTCCCTATGTCCTCCACTTCGCAACACTGGATAGGTAATGTGGAATACCTAACAGATACACTGAATGTACAGTTCAGTGTCAGGCAAGGACCTCTCAACTACTGGAGTGAGCCCTGTTACACACCTCCCCTTTCCTAACTCCCTCACAAAGGCATGGATTCTAAAGACCCAGCAAGGGGCTGGTGAATGGTTCATCAGATAAAGGTGCTGGATGTTAGGCCTGAGTTCAAGCCCTAGAAGCCATTTGATGGAAGGAGAGAACTGACTCCTACAAGTTGTTCTCTGACCTCCACACGGGTTGTGGAATGCATGCATGTACATGTACACACACACACACACACACACACACAAAGCCCCAGAATGTTAACGATATTCATGAGAGCAAGAGAAATGATGGCAGTGGGTGGTGGTGGCACGCACATGTCTTTAACACCAGCACTTAGGAGGCAGAGGCAGGTTGATCTTTGAGTTTGAGGCCAGCCTGGTCTACCGAGCAAGTACCGGAACAGCCAGGGCTACACAAGGAAACCCAGTCTCAGGGAAAGAGAAATGGTGGCAAGAGTGAATGGTCACTGTGTATGTAGCCTGTGGTTTATGTTGTTGCTGGTGCTAATTCATTCTGTGTGACAATTGAGACAGTGAACATTATTTCTGCATTACTAATGACAAAGCAGAGGCTTAAGGTGATGCCTATGCAGGAATACTGTGGGCAGAAGTGGCTACATACCTGGATATACTTCATAAATCGATGGCACTTCCCACAACGTGAGAGGGGCTTGCCTGTGGCAGCCAGGGGTGAAAAGGATACCTCCATCAACTCATCCATGCCTGAGAACAAATAGAGCACAAGAGTAATGTCTCTCCTGGTCTTTGGCAGCCCTCCCTCCAATAGGTGAGTTGGTGGAACTAGGTAAACTACAGCTGGCCTCTCTAGGCCAGCATACATGGTCAATGGTCCAAGTGTGACTGTCTGTCAGTGACAGACTATGGAGCTGCAGCTTTGTACATCCCTGATGTAGACTTTAATTAACCTGCTCCCAACAATAGCTAGTGAGGAGACACTATTGCTGTGAGCTGCAGGACCTGAGAGCCCAGACCTGGCAGTGAGCCTCAGGAGGCTCCATCCTATTCAAGTGGCTGCTGATGAGGGACAGGGGAGAGGCAAGACTTACCAGCAATAGAATCAACAAAGTAGTGGAACTTTCTCTTGAAGATATCTAGGGTGTGGCCCAGGACCTGGTGGTAGTCAGCTTTGCCCTGGGCAATCAGGTTCAACTGCTTCTCCACTGCACTGCGGATGGTGGGGAGTACCAACTCTGCATCTATAAGCCAGTGAGTGGATGCTGCTGTGGGCATTGGCACCTGGAACCCTGCCACCGCAACAGGCAGGCAAGACCTGCTGTCTTGCTTGACCCAGTCTTCCTGGGTTCCCCTTGGACTGTTTGTCTACAGAGTTGAAAGGCATCAAGGGCAGCTCCTATTGCCATCAGACTTTTCTGTGCAGAATGACCAGGTCTGTGTTGCATTCTTCCATTTCCCAAAGAACTAGGGGCACACTTTAGTGGGCAGAGATGGTGGGTATCTTAGTGAAGAACACAGGTTTGGTTTGCAGAAGAACCCTCTGTTGGACCCATTATAATCTGTTCATTCATCAAATTCGTACTGCAAAGATGTTGTAGGGACTGGGGAAATGGATGAAGAGTATAGGACCACTGCAGGAGTCAGCAGAGCCACAGCACAGGAAGGAGCCTAGATGCCCAGCAGGTCAAAGGTAGTGGGTAGAGAGACTCACCAATCTTGTAGTAACCATGTACCAGGACGATGCCAAGGTTGGTGGGCTTGAGCCGGCGGCCACTTTCCACAGTGACATAGTTGCGCTGGCAGATGTTGTTGATGTGCACAGGGATACTGGCATCAGTCCCTGGAATGCACACCATGGCTCTGGGTATTCCTCAGCCTGCCCCAACAAGATGCTCTGGACTATGCACTCTAGTTTCATCCACCTGTCAGAGGAACCCTGTTTTTCGGACCCTCCCAGACATCCATGGAAGGAGCATCATGTCACAAACTGAAGCTTATTTTCCTCATTGGGTCCAAGCTGCTGTCTCCTGTATGGCTGCCAGAAGCCATGACGCAGAAAGGTTCCCAAGACAGAGCAGGGCTGTCTCTGCACTGTGCTGGCACAGCTGTGAACCCAAGGACAGCCTTCACTGGTGTTTAGTTTTGTAGTTAGAAGACAGAGGCTCAGGGCTCTGTTAACAGAGTCAGAGGACATTTCCTGAAAACATTAAGTACAACTTGGCCTTTTCCACCTGGCTATGGCACATATGCCCTTTAGATGTCAGGGTCCAGCTTCTCCCAGAGAGAGTTCATAAAGCTACTGCTGAACCAGGGTGGTTTTATCCACTTCCTGTCCCTCACCTTCCCCCTTTCCCTGGGCCCTTCACAACACCCAAGGCATGTCTCCTACTCCAGGGATGCAGCTGCTTTCACCTTGCAGAAGTTTCTTGATAGAGAGGTGGAAGGTGAGGCATTCTGCTGTTGCTGGGCAGAGGGTGTGAAAATGGAACTTAACACTGACTGCAAACTTCCTAGTGTTGGCACAGGAACATTTATCTTTCCATGGGTACTGTGAGCAAGTTTTACAGGGAATATACTGGCACTGGGGGTTAAGGAGCCTTCAGAGGTTCCATGGCTCATAGCCAAGGGTAGGACTTGGCCCCAATCATGACAGTTTGCACCTGCAAGAGTTCCTGGATGGCTGTTATAGTCAGATCCTTTTTTTCTTAAAAAAAAAAAAAAAAAAAAAAAAAAAAAGACAGAGTCTCACTCCACAGCCCAGACTACCTTTGAACTTGTGGCACTCTTTCTCAGCTTCCTAAATGCTAGGATTACAGATGAGTCAGTATGCCCAGGTAGGTAAGCCTTTTTGCCCATGGACCTTGTTCAAGAGCACCGCCCTCACTCTCTTTCCTGTTCAGAAGTTCACACAAGAACTCTGTTCACTGTCCCAAACTGAAGTGTATATTGGTCCTTGGGTCCAGAACAGTCTCACATGTGGCTATTAGAAGTCAAGGACGTAGAGAAGGTTCTTAGCGTTTGGCTATGCCATCAATGGGAACTCGCTGCAGGCTGAGCTTACTCTCAGGTTACTTCAGGTACCTAGGCCCTGGGGAGAAGCAGAACCAGACCAGAATTCTAGAGTAAGCCTGCCCAGTTAGTTGTGTGTTTTGGGGATGCTGCTGATCTCTTCCAGGAATCCTTCAGAATCCTGGGCTAACCTTGAGTCTGGTGGGTACTTGACTTGTCAGTGTGTACTGGTCCCATGGTGCACAAGGCTGTATCACAATCTTCATATGGAAGGCCAGGTCCAGATGTAAAGGCCTTGTAAACAGCTTTACTCAGAGTTAGCCTGGAGCCATGGGTCATATACTGGGTACCTGTGACCACACACTGAGCCAGATGCATATGGATCACAGACAGGCTTACTAGCATCACTTCTTGGCCCAGGCCCTGGGAATGGAAACCCTAGATCTGGGTACCCACCGATACCGTGCTTCTCCATGAGTGTGATGAGCTCAGCCTCAGTCAGATAGTCTGGTGGGCTCGTCTGCTTCTCTAGCATCTTCACCTCACCCACGGTGAAGGTGTCACCTTTCTGGCATGTGGGCAGACTTTCTTCCAGGGGCACGCTCTGCCAAGGCATGATCTCTGTGAAGCCTAGAGAGATACCACTGCCATTTGAGGTCCCCACCTAGGCCTCCCATCAGGGATCCCATGTATCTGTGGAGATGAGAAGAAAGGGACCCAAGGGCCTGCCATTTTACCTGGGGAGATGACTGTCTTTCCCGAGCATGTAAACTTTTCAGGCCCAATTCTGAAGGAGATAGTGCTCTGTAGATACTTGCAGTCATGGCTGACTGTGGCAATGAAGTGTCTGGTGATATACTCGTACAGTCGCCATGCATCACCGCCTGTGAAGACTGAGTGTTACCAGGTGCCCTGGACTAACAACAGGGTCTTGGCATGGGTACCAAGGATGTATGCATATTTATGATGTCAGGGATTGAACGTAGGGCCATAAGCACATATCAGGCAAAAGCCATATCTTAAGTCCTATTTCCAGCCTCAAAGTCTGAACAGAAGAGGTAAATACAGCAAAGGAAGCTGCCTCTGCTGCCTGGGTGACCCAATTACAATGTTTCCAGCAGACTGCTCTCCCTTCTTTATCGGCATTGTTTTGGAACAGAGTCATCAGAACAGCCTTAGGCTAGGTAGGAGGTTTGAGCTCTGCTACTCTGCCTCATTCCCTAACACAAGGCTGTCTGTATACTGGCCTCTCCCCAGGCAGCTACAATCAATTCACTTCTGTCTTAGGTGCTTGGTGATGAGCTTCACTAAGCCAGTGGCAGGCTGAGGAAGAGCCGTACAGATAAAAGGCCTGACCCTGTCCACTGGAGCCATGTGCCTGTAGCAGCTTGCCCTTCACACCCTGGAAGCTCGAGGAGTATGAGAACATTGGGGAGAGGAGTACCCAATACCTAATTCAGCCTCTGTAGCTGACTTCATAGGTGTGATGGGAGGATGGTCGCCAGCATCATGGCCTTTCCGTGGGCGGTTGATGCCTTCTGCTAACAACTGCTTTACCTAAGGGACGGAAGGCAAAGCAGAGTCAAGTCGGGCTGACTGCTTCCCACTGGTCTTGGATTTGGTCAAAGCCTGTCCAGAGGCCACAGCTGATGGGCTATGCAGGGCGAGGCCCACTCTACTCACCAAGTCTGCCCAGTAAGGGTGGTTGGCTTGCTGTCGCAGAGAGCCCTTCAGGTCAAAGTTCTCGGGATAGTGGGTGGTTTCTGTCCGTGGGTAGCTGATGTAGCCCTGTGTGTATAACCTCTCAGCTATTTGCATGGCATGCTGTGGTCCCATACCTGCCAAAAAAAAAGGAGGCTCAGAGGTCTGAAAGGTTGTCAGGAGCTCACCCACAGGCTTGGGCATTCTTGTTTCCCCCCAATAGGCCAGCACCTCCTGAGAGGGCAAAGAGCTCTTAGTGGGTATTGCCAGGGCTCAGAGGTAATGGCTGGGTGGGTACTTGGGGCACAGCCTGTCTGCAAAAGGTGGGCCCAATGGGAAACTGCTCACTGCTCCATGGTACCAATTTACAGTGCTCATAGTGGCACTGATGACATAGTCTGAACTTTGGCCACAGAGCTGAACTAGGCCTTTGGGTAGCTGAACACACCTCAGTTCTGTGCCCCTAGGCTTCTGTACTCTAAGAGAGCTTGTCCTACTGCTCTCTGACCTGGGAGCTCTGCAAAGACAGTGCTTTAGGATACAACTGTCAAAGACCACTGATTTTTCAACCTAACTCTTGTGATAGCTACGGAAGCAGTGCTTACAGAAGTCCTATCCTAGGACTTACGGAGAAAGGAAACTCACATGAGACTCAAGATCCCATCCCCAAAGCTTCAAACATCATAGCATGAGAGGTGCTTGGTGTGGGTTAGGATACTGGCTCTGCCCTATGCTGGTCTAGAGATGTCTTTGGGGAGCTTTAGGGAAATGTTTCCACATACCCAGAGCTGAGCTGGCCACACGCAGCATCTCCACTGTGTTTAGGGCAAGTGGTCTCTGCTTGGCCTTTTCTTTCCTGCTTGTAGCCTCCACCTGAGGACAGGACAGATGGAGGAACATTTGGCAAGATGAAGAAGCAATAACAGAATTAAAATGTGTGGACAAAGGTCTGAACTAATTAATTTGGTCTTTCTGTTTCTGGAATTCACTTTTCCCAGCAGTCTGACAACTGAATTGAGTATTTAGATCAAGAAAGCAAGGGGGGGGGGGAGAGGAGTAAGAAACACACATTCTGTTTTCCTTGAAGGAAGAAGAAAATGTGGAGGAATGGGGAAGAACTGAGAACCGAGGAAGGGGCTGCAGATGTAAAATGCCACCGAAGTCAGCATAGGCCCAGCCCCAGAGTAGCCTGTGGGGTGTGGGAGGGAAATGGCTGCTGCTGACTGTTTGTGAGTACTATTAACTGGGCCCCTAGCATTGCAAAACCTTCCTATTTTTTAAGGGAAGCCGCAAGTCATGACTTCTATGCTAAATCTCCCATTTGCTCAATGATAACCATTTTGAAATTATCTATGGGCCATGTTTGTCTGGTGAGCTATTACTTCTCACTATAGGGTAGCAGCATACCCATAGAAAAGTTGACTCTTTGTTTTGCCTACTGCAAAAATAATCCAAACAAAGCAACCAGTCTCTTGCCTTTACCAATCTCACACAGACTGGACAGGGTAACACATTCTGGATTCCAGACCAACAAATACGGGTATTGACACTGAGGATATCTGTGTGCATGTGACACTGGAGGTTAAGGTTCCTGAGGGTGGGTCCTGACATCACCAACATGGAACAGCAGAGCCTGAGCAAAATGGCATCAAAACAAGGCTTGAGAAAAGCAATTAGAATGTGACAAGAGGAGGCCTGAAGTGGCTCAGTGATGATTAGCTGTGGAGCTGTAGGACCTGCTCCAGCCTGTGCAGCCAGCCTCTGCTGAGCAGCACCATCTTCCTAAGCACCAAGAAGCAGATCCCTCTGATACAAAAAAGCCTTGAGTAAGAAATACTACCACTCAAGTGTGAAAATTGACTGAATATGAGATCTCAGATCTATATCCTTCTAGATGTGTGACCTCAGGCAAGTTCACCAATGCGTATAAAGGTCTGTCTGCAGCTGGTAGCTTTGGATACTATAGAAAAGAAACATCTGTGAGACCAGCCTGGTCTACAAGAGCTAGTTCCAGGACAGGCTCCAAAGCCACAGAGAAACCCTGTCTCGAAAAACCAAAAAAAAAAAAAAAAAAAAAAAGAAAGAAACATCTGTGTGAAATGGAGTCTGGCCAGAGACCTTGCACCTGGGAATGCTGGACAAGACAGCAGAAATGGCCTGGGAGTGTCTCAGACGTGGATAGCACCTGAGGTGCTTCACAGCTGCTGCACTGGCAGAAGAATGTTAGGAATGTATGTGTGAGTAACCACTCATTTGTCCGAGAAGCCATCTGCATTTCACAAAAGGCAGAAAGGCATGGCCCAGCATCACAATGATTCCTCTGATCACAGGTTTCTAGGGCCTGCCCATTCAGGACAAATGTGATAGACGTGGACAGAGAAAGAATACCTGAGCTTCTTTCTCTGACTTTGTCATGTTTAAAAACATCTGCGCAATTTCCCGGTCGAACACTCTAACGCGGTCCCAGTCCAAAAGGAGAGATTCCTCTTTATTGGTATGAACCTGTAGGAGAGACAAAAGGAGAGCACACTGCAGGGAAGAAAACCAAGGCAGAGGAGGCTGGTTTTGTCCACAGGCAAAATGGTCTAGCTCTGATGTCTCATTGTTGGACTGTGGATCCAAAGCTGATACCCCACTCTTCTCATCCACTGAGCACCAGACGCCAGTCCTATTGAGGTGGACCCTTAACAGAACTGTACCTCTCATGTCATTCCTGCCTGTCAAGGCCTGCCTACCCAAAGTACCTTCCCATCCCCAAAACAGTCCCCAGCCCTGGAGGTAACCAAAACTCTGAACTGTTTTAAACCTCTGTTATGCTTTAGGAGGTTTTTATGTAAAAAGGCTCTAAAGACCAATAAAGTTTGAAAGCACACCCTCTTCATCCTATGCTTGGATTTCTCCACTGCAGACACTGGCTGAACGGCTGACCTCACCTCATACCCCCAGAGGGAACTCACGCCCACTTATCCAAATTTAATGCATCTAGGTTCAGTCCAGCCTACTGTCCCCATGAAAGTTGGTACCTCTTCCTCCTGGGCACCGGGACCAACAACTGTTTGGTACTGTAACCCACACTTGTGCTCTTAGCCTGGGGCTGATGAAGTTGCTGATGCTGACCTGGAAAACTCTTGAGTCCACACCCCAAACCTACAACACAACAGGAGTAGAAGGGAGGAGAACCTTGGCCTGTAGCACCCAGTAGGTCTCCGGTTTGAAGGACTGGATTTTATCATGTCTTTCCACACAGAATCCCAGGGTAGGAGTCTGACATGGCCCAAAGGAGATGAGAGAGCTGTCTAAATCTCCGTATTTTCCCTGGAAATACTTTGTTTGGAACCTACAGGGTTGGGGAAAGAGAGAAAAATGGTGGATCAGTAATGCATTCTAGATAAATCCTGAGCAAACCTAGCTTGTGGATCTGGGTGTACATGCAGAGAGGTCACACAAGGAGGATGCTCTTCACTTAGAAGACAGTAAAACTGACAGAGCAGGAAGTCATCAAAGAACAGGATGTTCATTCTGTTTGCACAGGATGGAGCAAGGACAGAATGCACACAAATAATCTGCTTCTGAAGTTGTGGCCTATGTGATGTGCACCTGATAAATATGTAATTTTATTGAGGTTTTTAAAAAAAGGTATCCCTGGTAGCTTAGGCAGGCTCCAAAGGCCCTAGGCAAGGCAGTACCCTGGCTCAGGGGCATTATGTGCATGTGGCAGGAAGCAGCACCTAGTGAAAGCACAGCCGATGCGTAGGTCTAGTTCCTGGCGGGCATCCACTGAGAGTGCCTCATTGTGGTCTGGCTCACTCAGGCGGGTCATGGCATTACAGATGTCTGTGTCAGTGATGGAACTGAACCTGGCCCGGAACACTGTCTTCTCACCACTGTGGGTGTTATTCATGACAGGCAGAATGGCATCAAGGACCTGGGAGGAAGAATACTGGCTGTGGTTAATTCCTACATCCCTGTCTTTCACTCTTGGTCCCACTGCAGGGCTAGCCCACTTCCAGGGCTAATCTTTCCCCACCCATTCTAGGTACTCCTACATCCCTTTGTCCTTCTAGACAACTCAGCCTCCCCACAAATCCCTTGCCAAGCGGCTGACTCTCTGGTTGCACACACTTCCAGATAAGATACCTGCCTACCCGTTAGCCCAGTTCCTTCCTTAGTCACTGTCCTCTTTCACTTCTCCAAACCAACCAGTGAGCGCCAGCGCCAAGCACATAAAGGCTTCACGGCTCCAAACCCCTCCCTTTCTGGAAGTAGGCAGTGCTTGGATGGATAGGCAGAATTTTTATATGACAGGAGAAAAGACAGAAGGAAAAGAGAAAATGTGTAAGAATGGAAGGTTACCACAGACCTTGTGTGTGTGTGTGTGTGTGTGTGTGTGTGTGTGAGCTATGTGGCCCTGGAATTGAGACTTAGGCTATACAGAGGGAGAAAGCCACCAGAGAAGCTGGGCATGCAGTGACATCATTAAGGGAAAGCAGGACCCATGAACTACTACTGTTTCTAGCCCCAGAGGGTAGGTGGAGGGAAAGAAGAGAAGCAGGTATCTAATAAGGGACTGTACCGAATTAAGTTTGCTAAGAGAGCTATATGACAATGCTATATATAACACCTGAATTCCTGTTTTACTGGAACCATGTCCTGTACTTAAGGTGTCAATTCCCAGGGAGGGCTGGAACATAATGACACAGAGGTGACCTGTTGGAGCCACAGCATGAGGGGTACTAATAGGAATAGCAGGCATAGCCAGCAGCATTAAAGTGTCATTACAGAGGGCACATGGAAAACCTTCACCAGCCTCCCTACAGACAGGGCTCCCAAGGATAAGTAGGGCAGAGGACATGTGAAGGTGGGAGGTGAGACCTGGGGCTGGAGTGACGGCTCCTTGGTTAAGAGCACTTGCTCTTGCAGAGGACTCAGGTTTACAACTATGAGTAACTCGAGTCCTGGGGAATCTGATACTCTTTACTGATTTCTGAGGGCATCAGACATGTACACAGTACACATATACACATCTAGACAAAAAACACTCATATGTGTTAGGAGATTGCCAAGGAGATTAACTACAGCAACTGAAGGTCTGATACAGGCATGGAGCTTGGCAAACACTGAAAACTAAGAAACTTGTACCTGCCTAGAATGGAGCTTTAAAAAAAAATTTAAAAAAATACATAATGATGACAATAATAATAATATCAACAACAAATTATTATTATTGGTATGTGTATGTGTTTATGTGACATTGTGTGAGTGTAGATGTCAGAGGAAAACTTTCATGAGTTGGCTTTCTCTTACTATGTGGGGCTCTAGGAACTGAATTCAGGTTGTCAGACTTGGTAGCAAGCACCTTTACCTGAGGAACCATCTAGTTTATGAATTAAAAAAATAGTTATTTATTTCACTTTATGTGTATGAGTGCTTTGCCTGTATATATGTATGTGCCCCATGTGCATGCTTGGCACCCTGGGAGGTCAGAAAGAGGGCATCAGATGCTCTGGAACTGGGAGTTATAGATGGTAAATCTGGGTCCTTTGTAAGAGCAGCTCTTAACCACTGAGCCATCTCTCCAGTCTTAGGTCTATGCATTTTAAAGTAGCTACAGATTTTCTGAAACAGAGAGTGGGAGAAAACTTTTGTTTTAAAAGCTACTATACTCCCTATGCTAGCCTCAGGAATAGTGACAAACTCAGGTTAGGAAGGGTGAGGAAAAGGTCTAAAGGGAACCAGAGTGCTCCTCACACTCACCTCAAAGCAAATATTCTCGCCTTCCTTGTCACAGTCCAGCCACAGCACGACGTAGTCACAGCCTCTGCCCTCCACCTGTCACAAAGCACACATTGACAAGCATCTCTGTAACATTCCCCTTTGGGGACAGGGGACAGGAGATTTGCTCTACCATTTTGTCTTATCCCCTTAAGACAAGGTTTCTTGCTGACCCTGGAGGTGTGTGGTTGGCCAGCAAACCTCAGTAATCCTTCTGCCTCTGCACTCCACAGCACTCACCATGGGTGCTGGGATCCAAACTCAGGTTCTCATGTTTGTGCAGCAAGTGTTCTTACCCACTGAGCCATCTCTCTAGCCCCTATGATAGATATTTAAAAATACTTACTTTTATTATGTGGTCACAAAACATATGTGCTCCATAATTTCCAGAGGGAAGTAAAGGATTAAAGTGGATTTATTGATGGTTTTATTTTTAATATTTTTCAAACATATGAGATATACTTTGATTATATTCAACCCCATTATTTTTTCTTGTCCACTTTCACTGATCCTCTTTTTCTCCTACAATATGACCTTAATGCCCCGACCTAAATAAACATTCAATGAGCGGAAATATTAATAGTGGTTGTTTTGGATCATGTGGCTATACTTTTTTCTTTTTTAAATTTATCTTTACTTTTTAAAAAAATAGTGTCTACATGTTTATTTACTTATTTTTAAAGATTTATTTATTTATTATGCACACAGTGTTCTGCCTGCATATATGCCTGCAAGCCAGAAGAGGGCACCAGATCTCATTACAGATGGTTGTGAGCTACCCTGTGGTTGCTGGGAAGTGAACTCAGGACCTCTGGAAGAGCAGTGAGTGCTCTTAACCTCCGAGCCATCTCTTCAGCCCGTACATATTTATTTTAAAACTTGGAAAACCCATTAGCTGAGCCATTATAAAAGCTCTCCAAAACTGGTCACAAGGATGTCTGGGACAGGGAATAGCGGGCCAGCAGAGAATACTCACAGAAAGGGCAGAAAAATGAGTTCAGGGCTGCCACCAAGAAGACTTGGGTACTAAGATGTAGATGAGGACATAAATAATGGTGCAACAAGACAGCTGTTGGCACCTATGATCTAGGGAGCTGGGAGAGGCCTCCTTGGTGAGCTCTTACTCCCTCACATACCTGCAGGAACTTGACCATGTTCAGCTTGGGGTTAGCTTCCTTTTTCTCTGTTGGAGCTTGGCTGAATAGCTCTGCAGGATCCACCTTATCCCACTTGTTGTACTTTCCTGTAAAGCAGACCCATGAAGACACTGAGTCACTGCACAAGGCTCAGCCTCTGCAGCTGCTACAGCCCCAGTTACAAGGTGGGCACATCACGCAGACATGGGTGTGGGTACTTTACCCAGTCACAAGGTAGGCACATCACGCAGAGATGGGGATGGGTACTTTACCCAGTTACAAGGTGGGCACATCACGCAGACATGGGTGTGGGTACTTTACCCAGTTACAAGGTAGGCACATCACGCAGAGATGGGGATGGGGACTTTACCCAGTTACAAGGTGGGCACATCACGCAGAGATGGGGATGGGGACTTTACCCAGTTACAAGGTGGGCACATCACGCAGAGATGGGTGTGGGTACTTTACCCAGTTACAAGGTAGGCACATCACGCAGAGATG
>PVIU01014719.1:0-50877 GCA_004026605.1 Ondatra zibethicus
GTCCTGAACAGGACGTTGCATCAGTCTGCCTTGCTGCAGCTCAGCCTACACCCCGTCTTTCCATGAAATTTCCCCAATCACAGCCACTTTTTATGCCTGTACAGATGTTTATTGCCAGCAGTCTAATTCATCATTTTTCCTCAATGAACTTCATTCTGAGTACTCCTCACATTTAGCAAAACCATTTTCAAGAGGCTTGATGAGCCATGCCTGTAGTTCCAGCATTCAAGAGGCTGGTGAGGGAGGGTTGGCATGAGTTTGTGGCCAGCATGGTTTACATAGTGAGCTCCAGGCTCACCTGGGCTACATAATGAGACATACAAAACAACAAGAAAACATAAAAGCACTTCCATTTGGTCTCCATTTTAGTATCATCACATTAACCTTACCAGAGGCCATAGCCTGACGTCCCTAGCCATGCCCTTCAATAAGCAGACCTCAAGAGATGCCAAGCTGGTGATGTAGTTCAGCTGGAAGAGTGCTTGCCTGCCCTATGGAAGGTATGGTGGTACACACCTGTAATTCCAGCATTTGGGAAGTGGAGGTAGGGGGAGCAGAAGCCAAGGGTCATCCTGGGCTAGATAGCAAGTTGAAGTTAGACTGGGCTTGACGTGTAAAGGCACTTGTCAAGCAAAGCTGGTGATGTGAATTCCATCCCTGGAACCCGCATAAAAGTAGAAGGAGAGGACTGATTCCATGAAGTTGTCCTCTGGGCTCCGTATACATGTAAACACACAAATAATAAACAGAAGTAAACAAGCAAGCAAATAGTTCTCTATTGCCCACAGTCTGTCCCTTACACCAAGGTTTTTTGTTTTTTTTTATTCTAAGTCATTTTATTTTATAAGAATTTGAGGATCTAATTAGTTCAAGAGCCATAACATACATGTAAAAGTACATTTAAAATATGGAATGTTTGCTCATTTATTCAGTCCAGTAATAGACAAACAATAGAGTAGGAATTGTGGCATAGAAAACAAAACCAAAACAAATGAGGCACCCTCCTTTAGCGCCTAGATCACTCTCCCTGAATACAGGAGGAAAAGAGAGAGAAAGGAGGGCGATGGTAGCAAAAGACAATAAAGATTTCACAAGGAGTCATCCTTATCATTACTGGCCAACACCATTAAGTAGCTTTGCAGTGTAGAGCCCCTATATTTGGGGAAGAAGCCAAGTATCATCAATAATAAAAATAAATTACATCCATTTTTGACTTGGGTTGAAACTGAACTAAAATATAAAGCAAATATTTGGGATTCCATTTTCTTTTTCAGAAATCTGATTCACCACTATGCAAATAATCTGACATTTCAAAAATGTATTTTCAGTAATATTTGAACCACCAAGATTTTGCTAATCCTCCTGTTCTGCTTACAATGCTCATACCTCTTGGCTACCTGCTTCCTAGAGACAAGGACACACAGCCTTACTAACGGGTCGTATATCCTTCTTTCTATTATCAGCACATGCTATAGACACAGCTGAATAATCTCTCGGTGTCAATACCATATATCTCTCAGTCTGATGACCACACACCCCCAGCCTCAATCACAGTACCCTGCCAAACTGCTTCTTATCATGGGGAAGAAGGGCAAATCCAGGCAGGTAACAATTACAAAGAAGACAGTGAAAGTCTGCCTCGGCCAAAGCTAATGAAGAATAAAAGGAAAGAAGAGGATAGTATGTATGGAAAGGTGGGGGTGGGAGTCTGGCTTGGGACCAGAGCTCAGCTTCCTATCACAGTGCTCTCTAGCTCTGCAGCACCAGCACCCGTGGTGGACAGAACTGGAACTGCTTAGCAGGCACCTGGGGAACGACTCCCTAGACTGCAGCATTCCGTTCAGCTGCAGTCTAGATGAACTAAAATGACCTTGGGTGAGAAACCAGTCATGGCAATCTGCAATACAGCTGACTTTGGACTTATGCCGACCAGGAGAAGGGGAACCAGCTCTAGTTCCTGACCACAACTTCCTTTACCTCCGCTTACTCGAACTTGAATAAACATACCTTCCAGCTGCACCCCTTTCTGAACAAGCCTTGAAAATGTAGGCTGCTCCTGCAGCCACACACATGCTAAAGAGGCATGCTAATAAACTCTGGCAGAAGTTACAGGCACAAGAGTCTAGAAAGAGCCAGTGAAAGGCAAAACATGTCCCACGCAGTCCAATCTCAACTGTTTTTCTGTCTTTGGTTTCTTCAAGGATGCCCCTTTCACATTTTCTTACATATTTCCCCCCCTTTATAGCAACAAAATTAAAGCAGATACATCAGTACCTGCTTCTGCTAGGTACTGTGCCATCTCTTCTACCCATAATTTTACTGTATTTGGGTGTGTATGGAAGGGTGTAGGTGCCCGTATGCATGCCTGTGAAGACCATCAGTCAACCTCAGGTACCATCCCTCAGGAAAGAACTGCCTTGTTTTTTGAGATAATGCCTCCCAGGTAGCCAGACTGGACTGGCTGGCCAGAGAACCATGACCCAAGTGCTGCTTTTACAAGCACATACCACCATCACCATGATTTTTTATTTTTTTTTTGAGGATCAAACTCTGCTCTTACTGATTGAGCATCTCTCCATCCCCAGCCCCAACTGTAGATAATTGCCTGCTAAGCCAAACGCAGGTGCCTCCTATTTCAAGACGAATCTTGTAATTGACTACATCTCTTTCCTATTTGGTCCACTGCTCTTCTGGATTCACTCTGGGATCAAATATCATGATTCGTCACCTAAGCCTGGAAAGATGTTCCCGGCTAGTTCCTTGTGATTCTGAATCTTACCTGTATTTTTACAGTTCGTGTAAAATGGGGTATGGTTGGCGCATGCCTCTAATCTTAGCACTTGGGAGGCGGGGCAGGCCGATTTCTATGAGTTTTAAGCCATCCTGGTCTACATAAAGAGTTGCAGGCCAGCCAGGGTTACATAATGAGACCCTATCTCAAACAACACAAACAAAACAAAACAGAACAATAATAAAAGAAATAAAAAAAGGCAAAACCCTCCACAAAATCTGGGGTCACTGAGATGACTCAATGGGTAGGCTACTTGCCACCAAGCCTGGAGACATGAGTTTAATTCCCAGAACCCACATGGTGGAAGGAGAGAATAGACTACTTCAAGTTATCCTCTGATCTCTTCACGTGCTGTGTCATAAACACACATACCACACACACACACACACACACACACACACACACGCAAAACAACAACAAAAACAAAATCGCAAAATGGAACTAAACTTTCTTACACTTGGAAGCACTTTCTGCCTCTATCACCATGCACACGCTCCCACACGCAGGGCTGTGGGTGCAATGATTACCAAAAAAATGAGACACTATTTTCTCCCAGAACTCAGTGACATTGTCAACACAGGTGTCTCTTCTAACAGCTGGCAGAATGCTCTGGAGCGCTTCAAAATGAAAAGGAACGGGAAAGGCAGGACGCAGGCCCCTAGGTCCCATCACACACAACTGCCAGCACGCTGCCTGCAAAGGCTCTGAGCTCTGTCACAGTCTACACTAGCCCACCTGCCTCCTGATGTCCTGGCCACTTTCCACCCATGGAACTGGAATGAACCTGCAACTCTTCTGGGAACTCTGGACATAAAAGCAAAATGCTGAAATATATTTGCCATTAAGCCATTTCTTTTCAGGGTAATTACACTCCACTCAGACAACCATGCTTTCATGCTCATTATGGGGAGAACGAAGGGAAAGGGGCTCCCAGAAATAAGTCCTCCTTTTTCCTGGCCGCTGCTGCTGCTCTGAGGTGAAGTGCTGCTGGGTAAGCAGGCTCGGGAGGAAGCATCTGTGTCCCTTGGGACAAGAATCTTATCTGCTCAGGAGTTGCCAGGGGCTGAAGAACAAATAGAATTGCTGGTGCCACCACTGTGGATCAGGCCAGCAGCAGAGTGTATGCCAACAGGCCTGGCCCTCCACCCACTGTGGCCAGACTCTTTTGATACATTCACTTCACAGGCCATGTTAAACCTGAGGACCCAACCTTTGAGGGAACAAAACAATACAAAGTCCTGGAACACCAACCCCTTGGAATGCCAAAAGGAAACTATCTGAGGTTCATAAAGAGCCTTGGGATCTTGTATTGGAACGAAAGCCGTGGAACTCGGTGGACTGTGTCAGTCAGTGAGGCCCAGGAAAGGGGAGGCTGGCTAGAGATGTCAAAGGTGTCAGGAGGACGCACTCGAGAAGTGACATGAACAAGAGGATTGGAAAGAAGCCAAAGTTGCATCCAGACTAGCAGCTTGGGTCCTGGGCATCTATGTGCCTCCTACACCCACGTATCTTGGTCTCAGCCCAGGGACCTAAAGAAAGACAGGTAGTCAGTCCAAAGAGACGAAGGTCCACGGCAGCAAGGCAACTGAACCCACTGAGATTGACTGCCACTGAGAAAACAACGCAACACTGGAGAGAAAGAGAGGCCGCAGAGTGACTTTAGAGCCAGACACAGGGTCAGGACTATTATACTCTGCACACATGCAGCAGTCAACTTTCACAGGCAATTTGCTGCCACCCTGAAGAATGGATGACAACACTGATTTTTTTTTTTTACAGATTATATTTTTGCCCTTAGTTCATTTGTTACCCTGATGACAAACACTTTGGCCCTTCTCCCTCCTACACACATATGAGCTCATCTCTACCACCAACTGGAAGTACCTCTGGAGAGATGGCTGTGGCATAAAGAGTTTTCAGGAAGGCCATTTGCACTTACTGAGAGTTTAACAACACACACAGTGATATTAAAACAAATCCAAGTGCAGCCATGCCCATAACATCATCATTCATGATAGTCAGAAGTTGGAAGCCACCTGTGTTCATGGATGCACGAATGGACACAGCAAATGGCATCCATATATACAGTGAATACTATTCAGTCTTAAAGCAAAGGCAGTTGTGCTAAGTGAAATAAGCTAGTCACAAAAGCACAAGTATTTTGTGATTACATTCTTATGAGGTACCCATGATTGTTAAATTTCTAGAGACAGATGGTAGTGGGATTGATTACAGGGACTGGTGCTGGGATGATAGGGAGCTAGTATTTTATGGGTTAAGCTTCAGGGATTTTTGTTAATTTGGATTTTTTTGAAAACAAAGTCTTGCATACACACACACACACACACACACACACACACACACACACACACACACACATTCCAAGCCCATCTCAAGTTCAAAATCTCCCTGCTTCAGCTTCCTGAACACTAGAGTTACATCAAAAGCATGGAGGAACTGGAACAGGAGGGTGGTAAGGGCCATGCACAACAATACTTACCACCATGCAATTTTAGATAGAAAAATGGTTAAGATGATAATTTGTTTTTGTTACACGTCCTTTACCACAATTTAAAGACACTGGATGTGAGGGCGATCTGGCTCCTACATCTCTCACCCCATGGATCACCAAGGTTGGTTCAGCTAATCTGGCAGGCTAGGTAGTGTCCCCTTCCTCCCTCAGCGCTCCATGTATGTCTCTCCCATGGCTGTGCACTCAGTTGAAGAGGATGGAGACTTTCCCCAGTATTGGAGGACTGGTCTCCAGTCCAGGGTATACAAGTAGTGTGCTCCCCTGCTAGAACCTCCAGACAGGCTCTCAAAGACACAAAACCAAAAGCCTCATGTAGCAAACAGAATTCTGCTGCCAGCGAGTCCACCTTAACCACACTCACAGAAGCCTTCTGCACTCAGCATGCAAGGTAAACATGCCGCCTATCTCCACACATCCACATATCTACACCTGTTAATCACCCTGCCTAGGATGCCCTCCTTGCATATCTGCTAGCCAAGTCCTCCTTCCTGAACTATCTGCTCAATCTTTAGCACGACCCCCAGAATTCCACCAACTCAGTTACTACAGCTAACGCAAGTCTCTATTCACCACCCAATGTGGGTTGTTGGCTTACCTATTTCCACCAAAGGGCATACTTTCCTTGAGAGCAAGAAATATGACTTACATATATTTGTATGCAAGAACATGGTACTAAGCCCAGGAGGGTGATAAACAAAGGCCAAATAAGTGAGTAGACACAATTAACAGTGGTTATTCACAGAACTTGAGAAAAGAGGACATAGTAAACAAGGGTAAAAAAGATAAAAAGCTCTCTTGAAGTTAACAGACAACATGGATGCTAAACCATGCAAAGAGGAATTTAATAAAAGTCAGCCTAGCTGGGCTGTAATCTCAACATCTGGAGGTTGTGGTAGGGGGAGGGTAAGTTTGAGATCAGTGTGGGTTATAGAGGGAGTTCCAGTCCAGCCAGAGATACACAGTGTGACATTGTCTGAAAAAGCAACCAACCAACCAATGAAACAAACAAGACATGCTGGTCTTTAAACTGTCTGCTCCACAGGGCATTGCTGAATGCCCATCTATGCCCACAGTGGTCTTCTGCAAATGAAAACTTCAGAGCTGCCATGACTGTCAAGCAGGATCACAGGTTCAAGCCCGCTGTGGAGGACACACCAAGTTTAAGAACCTTCAGCTTCATTTGGTGGTGTTGTTTTATCACACTCTCTTTTTGAGGGGCCTGCTACCCAACTCCCAAATAAATACACGTGGAGGCTTATTCTTTCCTATAATTGCCCAGCCTTAGCTCGGCTTCTTTTCAACCAGCTTTTCTTAACGTAAATTATCTTGTCTATCTTTTACCTCTGGGCTTTTATCTTTCTCTATTTCTGTATACCCTTCTTTCTTAACTCAGTTGTTGGCTGTGTAGCTGGGTGGCTGACCCCTGATGTTCTCTTTTCCCTTCCTCTTTCTTCATTCCTTGATCTCTTTCTTTTCTTCTCTCCTTCTATTTATTCTCTCTGCTTGCCAGCCCCACCTGTTCTTTCTCCTGTCTTGCTATTGGCTGCTCAACTCTTTATTAGACCAATCAGGTGTTTTAGATAGGCAAAGTAACACAGCCTCACAGAGTTAAACAAATGCAACATAAAAGAATACAACAAGCCAGGCGGTGGTGGCACACGCCTTTAATCCCAGCACTTGGGAGGCAGAGGCAGGTGGATCTCTGTGAGCTGGAGGCCAGTCTGGTCTACAGAGTGAGTTCCAAGACAGCCAAGGCTACTGAGGGAAAAAAAAAGAATGCAACACATTTTTGCATCATTAAAACAAAAGTTCCACAGTATAAACAAATGTAACACATCTTAAAATAATATTCCACAACAATATGACTCAGTCAAACCCAATGAGGAGGGCAATGGGCTTGCAGATGAGCTTCTAGGGTATCCAGCTTCTCTCAGTTCCAGCTCCTGTACAAATGAAATGAGAACTTGAGAGACAAAGGCCCTAGGGCAACGGTCCTGACACTGCTGTACTACTCAGTGGCCTGTAGGGTTCAGTTATAAGAAATCTCAGAACCACCATTGAGACCTAGACCAGAGCAATGCCAGATCTCATCTGTGGAGTCTACGAGGATTCCTGAGGAATTAATTTTTCCTCCATCAGCTTCAATACGCTAGCCACAGGCAGATGACAAAAACTATTCCATGGGCTTGAACTTTGGGCTCAGTCACTACAAGGTCTTGATTCTACATTTGAAAGATTGACTGGTTTTGATGTAGCAGAGTTTTTAATGGTCTAATGAAGTGTTACAAATTTTTATTAGTTTAAGAGAACAAAACTGGATCTAAATAATAATTCGTATAATCTGCAAAATCCTTTAAAGAGTGTTAGCAGAAAGGTTATCTTTAAGAGGATATTTATCAGCCCAGCATGGTGGCACATACCTTTAATCTCAGCACTGGGGAGGCAGAGGCAGGAGGATCTCTATGAGTTCAAGGCCAGCCTGGACTACAGAACTAGTTCTAGGACAGCCAGGGCTACCCAGAGAAACTCTGTCTCAAAAAACAAAACAAAAGACACTTATTGTTCTCATGGCACATGGAATTTCAGCTCTGTTCAGGTTCACTCTGTAAACCGAGGAGATCTGGAGTCAGGTTTTAAATTTCACATTGCAAATAAACACCCCACCCCCACAATAACAGACAGCACAAAAGATGCCAGACCTAATCTCAGAGATGCTCATCCAGGGGATCTGGTGGAAAGTCCAATGTTGTTGCTTTTCTTCTTGTTTCTAATGCAAATGGTGGTAAGACAGGAAGATCCAGTCACGTTGTGTAAAGGACACAGTTTTCCTCTATAAGTATATAACCTCTGATGGGGGTTATATAGTGGATGAATGTAAATAAGGTTACTTTCCAGTTAGAGCTTCAAGTGATGAAAGCTGTCAGGTACAGACTCATCGATTGAATACTGATGCACTGTTCTTCCACGTCTGGCCAACAGACAGCAGACCCAGGTAACTGCCTCATACAGAAAGAGATGGTGAACAGATCTGAAACTTTGCTGTTATCTTCTCGGTTCCCAAGTCAAAGACTGTAAAAGAGACTTCTGTCATTTTTAAAAGCCCCTGGGCCTATGACAAACACAACTTCAGATCCACTATTTTCATAGAACCCGTGATCTAGGCTGATTACAAAACTCTGATTGCCTGGGATAGTGGCACGTAACTATAATCCTAACACTTAGAGGGCTGAGAGAGGAGGATCACGAGTACAAGGTCATCTTGGATAACACAGCACATTTTAAGCAGGCTTGAGCATAATACGAAGACTTTATCTCAAAAACACAAGGACCAAGAAGCTGCGTGTGGTGGTGCACAGCTATGGTGCAGCATTTGGGAAGCAGAGGGAGGAGGACTGCCTCAAGCTGGAGTCCAGCCTGCATAGACTTGATCTCAAAAACAAGACAAACAATAACCAAAGGCTAGAGGTATAGATCAGTCGTAAAACACTATCTTCAAATCCTTGGGTTCGATCCTCAGCAGAAGGGTAAAAAGGAAAGGAAAGGAAAAAAGTGAACATGAGAAATAAAAACCCTGTTGGCAATCTATGGGGACTCCAGTCTAGCCCACAGATAATATATATGGAGACTGCACTTCTGTTTCCGGGCTGCCCAGAACCTAATAGTCACACAGAAACTATATTAATTACAACACTATTTGGCCAATGGTTTAGGCATATTCCTAGCTAGCTGTTACACCTTAAAGTAATCTATTTCTATTAACCTATGTATCGCCACAAGGCTGTGGCTTACCAGTAATGTTCTGGAATCTTTCTCCTTTGGTGGCTACATGGCATCTTTTTGACTCCACCTACTTTCTCTATCTGTTTGGATTTTCTGCTTGGTTTTACTCTGCCAAGCCATTGGCCAAAACAGCTTTATTCATCAACTAAGAAAAGGAGCACATAGACAGGAGGACATCCCACATAACAATGATGTCAGGCAAGAGATCTAAACAGTCATTGTTGTCCCAAGGGAACTTGTGCATTCCAGCTACAAGATTCATCACACTATCATAGGCACCCCACACACCCTGTAATGGCTCCCAGACTGTGCTTCAGCCTTGATGGGTTCAGATGAGTTTTAGATGATTCTTCTCGTAGCTATTTCAGATGATCACTCAAGACCTGCCCACAGCTGTCTTCTAGGTTCAGAAGGATCACTTTCCTTCGCCTGTGACATCCAGTGTGCTTGTATGATTAGATCTATAAGTAAACCTTTTACTCTCACCACAAAGCGAGAAACATGCTCCCTGCCATGATGCTCAGCTTGGCCTCAGTCCCATTGTAAGGGACCCAGCTGGCCACGGACTGTAATCTCTAAGACCCTGGACCAAAATGAGCCTTTTTTTTTTAAGGTGTCCCTGTCAGAGGCTTTTATCCTAGTGATGAGAAACTCACATACCTTAGCAGACATAAAAACAATAAAAATAATCACCTTAGAATAAAACAATGTGTCAGGATCACAGGAACACTACTTTTTAATATATCTATTACCGCAACAGTTAAAACACAGATTCTTAAGAAAGGATCATTGTGATTCACCATCATCCATTTGCTAAACTGAAGGCTGCTAAAACCATTACTAGTATGCTAGAAGCAAATCCTGCTAAGTGGTAGGTGTCAAGTCCTGCCCATGCACACGCATGCGCGCGCGCGTGCACGCACACACACATACACACACACACACACACACACACACACACACAAACACAGAGTCTTATACCCTTTGTATGCCCAGTTGTTTAACCTCATCAAAAAAGTTTTTTAGAGGAAACCTGTGTTTGAAACATCTGGATTCACAAATCTGTGTGACCAAGATTTTTAGTCACACAGATGAGAAGCTGGTGCCCAGGGCTGGTAAAAGACTACCTTCCAGGTCCCTCTGCAGAAAACCCAAGCCTGGAACTCACATCTCTTGATTCTTAGCTTTGTGCTTCTTATGTTGCCTGACATCTGTACTTTTCACTGGCCCCATATCATTGCTCCAGGAAGTCAAATTATTTATGAACATCTCCATTCATTCATGTATGTTTAATGAGTTCTTGATGTGTATGCAACCCTATCTTAAAACAGGAAGCAAAAAGAGGAAGAGGAACTCATTGGAAAACCTGGGGCCAGGGACATTTCCTTAGTTGGGAATCTGCAACATCCTCCCCACCAGTTCTCCCCACCGTACTGGCACAACCTGCCCTCATTTCTTCTGCTCCTTCCCACCCTCGTCAACGCTCAGGAACATATGCCAATAACCCAGGCAAAGTACTGAATACCAACAAGGTCAGAAAAACGTGGAGGACCTGCTGAACGGAGATGGCTTCCAGGCAGGAAGTAGACAAGTTCATTGCTGTCTGAAAGACAGAGAAGGCAGAGGAGAAGTTTGTCCAAACACAGATGCTTTGTGGGTAGGAGGCATTTTCATGGCATCAAGAAGTCAGAATGACGGACGAGGGCAAATTAAAGCAGGCCCTCAGAGGAAAGGCAGTGGCAGCCTCGAGCAGAGGCAATTTTGGGCTGTGTACTCAGGGGGGCACCAGAATGGCAGCTGCTCCCTGTAGAGAGGAGACAAGACATGCCTTGGAATACAGATACTGCTTTTTTTTCTGGCTGGGAGCATGTTGACAGGTCACGGGGAGCCGAACAGCCATCCCAATTGATTGAGGGCCTGATGGACTGATTTATCGAGCAAGATAAGTACCAGCACTAAAAACAACCCGTTGCTTCCAGGCTGCCTTTCCTTCCAGAAACTCCCACAACCCATCAGAAACAGGAACAGGTATCCCTCAGTCTGTGGGGTTGGTACCCTGATCCACAGCAGATACCCTAAAACCACAAAGGCTGAAGTCCCTTATATAAAACAGTGCACCATACACACATAACCTTTGCAGAGCCTCTTGTATACGTTAAATCAGCTTTGGGTGACTTACAATCCACTATTTGGTGTAAGTGTTATGAAACAGTTGCTGTGCTCCTTTTTGTTAGGGACTAATGAGAAAAAAAGTATGCACATGTTTAGGACAGATGTTCAATTTTTCCTCCATGGTTGTGTGGCTCAGCAGTAGGGAAAGCGCACTACATTAGAACCTCTTTAAGTCCATTCAGAGATGGAGGAGGACCAGTCTAAAAATGTAACGCAAGTAACTCAAGTCCAGCCAGTTCTGTCATTCTCCTCTGCAAGCCTCTAACTAGCTCATATGACTCAACACGCAAGTGGGAAGGCGAGACATCAGACTTGCCGTTCAGAAGCGGCAAAGGCACAACACTGCCCACAGGGATAACTCAGACCTGAGCACTCACACAGCAGAAAGAAAAAACTTCCCCAGGATTGAGTAGAGTCACAATTTAAGGTGTTCTTCCTTAAGGAAGAAATGGTTATGGGACGAATGATGGAGCCTTCTGTCTGTAAGGTTTGATTTCCCTCTCTCTGTGAAAGGCATGCTTCATGGCCCCCAGCACTTCTCAGTGTCCACCACATACATCCCACCTACCTTAAACAGAAAAACTTCCATGAAGTCCTTTGACAAAGCCAAGCTGAACCCTAATGAGAGTTCCATAACAAGCATTTGGATTGCTTTGTGCAACCTTGACAAGCCCTCTGACCTCTCTGGGTATCATTTTCCCTTTTGCACACTGAGTACATTGGTTTAGGCTGCATCTGAGAAACTTCCTGGAGAATGCAAACTTCAGAACCCTTGCCAGAAAGGGTAGAATGAGCACATTTTTAAAAATGAAAATAAATGGACAGAAACAAAGAAATGAAGGAGTTTGGTGACATCGGATGGACCTTAGAAGCAAGGGACAAAGATGGAGAAGGAAAAGGGTGCAGATATAGAGGAACTGTGAAATGGGGCTTTGTGATGTAAGTAGGAGGGAGTCTTAGGCTGAAGGGTTTTTTTTAAAGAGTGAAAAATAGAGAGGCAGATGTTGAACATGATTTTGGCACCAGCACTGAGAATTCAGAAGGAAAGACACTGGGAATAAGAAATCCAAGAAAGAGCAGGAATATGTATCAGACGTTGGGTTATACAAACTTCTTACTTCTGGATGAGATCATATTAGAGGCTGAGAAGCAAGATGAAGAAATGGTCTCTAAATTCCATGCCTGGAAAAAGCAGCAATGCATTTGATGAGAACACAAGAGCACAAAGGATGTCCTATGCATCTTGCATCAGAGAACCAGGGAACAAGAGTCAGAGAAAAATTTCAGAGGCCCAGAAGTCATTCACTGGGACCCCTTTCAAAGCCCTTCTCAAGTCCTTGAAACACTGACTATCCTCTATAACTGAAGGTAAGAAAGAGGTAAGAGACTAGGTTGTGTTCATCTCTTAGGACCTAGAGAGTCCCAGGCATGAGGCAGGTGCAGAAACCACAGGAGGAAGAATAGAGGCCTTGGTGAATACCCAGGGTAGAGAGGAAGGTAGGATAAAGGAAGGATTCTAAGGAGATGCTGAAGAATTTATGAGGAGGACACTGATAAAACTGGAACTGACCCAGTACACCTTTGACCCATGCACTCAGGAGGCACATGCAGGCAGATCTCTGAAAGTTCAAGGCCAGCCTGGCCTACAAAGTGAATTCTAGGACATCCAGAGCTACACAGAGAAACCCTGTCTCAAAATAAATAAATAATAAAAAACAAACAAACAAAGAATAAACAAATAAGTGAAATTAGAACTGGGAAAGGTATTAAGAGTCAACAGAGCTGTCAGTCATTCAACCTATAAAAGATGAACGGAATCTCTAAAAAGCAGTTCTTCCGATGCTACTGGAACCTGCCCACCACCCAGCATCTACTTACTCGATTCTTGAAAGTTGTGTTTCACAACAGTTTAGGTCCTTAGGACTCTCTAGGGGTCCTTGATAAATCATAAGCTCTGCAGGTTTGAGGGAGATCACTCAATTTCTAACAAGTTCTTAAGGCCATGGACACTATAAGAGCCAGCTGTCGGCTGCTGCTGTTCTGTGACCCCAGGCATTAGAATATGTCAACATTCCAAGTGATATAAAAATACAACACAAGCTGTTTTTCAGAAACAGCCAAAGGTCAAACTCTAACACACACCTGATAAAATGCATACATCTCTGATACATACATGAAAGAGACAGAGCATGCACACACATCCCAAGTTCTCAGAGCAGAGGCTTCTTCCAAAGCCTAACATCCATCTACTGTCAATAGGTGGCAACACTTCCTTCGGGTCAAAGGGACAAGCGTTCTCAAGGTAGGCTAAGCACAGGAACCACACAGGAAACATAAAATGCCAGAATTCAGAATCACACCCAAACATTCTGATTGAATTGATTCCTGCAGCATAGCTCGGGTGCAGAGGTAGATATTTAACTTTCAGGGTAATCTTAATAGGCAGCTGAAGTCTGAGGATCAGGAGAGATGAAAATCATGGCGGACCATTGATCCCAATAAGTAAGATGTCATCTAGTCACTCTGTAGCCCTTGTCCCTCCTCATCTTCACAGCTGATGCAGGACACCACATATAACCTCCGTTCCGTCTTTCCCTCCAGCCCCTCAGCTAGACTGCTCCAAGCTTAGATCAGATTTTACATCTTTAAATTCCTATGACTACCCGTGGTCCTGGGTAGAAAGATGCCTGGATGTTTCAATAGGAAAAACAGCAGTATCCCTTGTTCTCTGTGGGGCATAGAGGAGGTTAATGTACAAGTTCCTGTGGGTGTGTGCACAGAAGTACCCAATGTGTGTCCAGATGTTGTGTCTATGCATATCCAGAGGCTGACATCAAATATCTTCCCACATCCTTCCTACCTTATTTTCTTTAAAATAGATCTTTTGCTGAGCCCACTGTTCACTGAGTCTGCTAGGCTGGCTGGTCAATGAGCTCTGAGAATCCACATATTTGCCTATTGCCCCCAGCTATTCATGTGAGTGCTGGGATCCAAACTGAGATCCTCATTCTTATACAGCAGACACTTCACTAAGTAAACTGTCTCCTCAACTCCAGGACTTAGTTCTAACCACAGCAAAGTGTTTATTCTAACTCATGCCCAGTATCAGCTACAACTATAAGAGTCAATAAGTTTTTTTCTAATGAAGATGTTATTTTATGCTTTGAGGGCCATGTTTTTTTCCCTTGTGGCTATGTAACTCCACCATAGAAACATGTAAGTAACAACAGGCCATTACAAGTAAATATATGTGGTTATATATCAATAAAACTTTATTTATAAAAATGATCAGATTTGACCCATGGCCATTTTTTGCCCACCTGTGATTCCAGCATTCAGGAAGTTGAGGCAAGGGAATCACAAGTTTGAGGTCAGACTGGATAATAAGACTGTCTCAATTTTTAAATATTTATCATGTAAAGAAATAGAAACTATGTAGTTCATACATGATACAGTAAAACTAAAGAAAATTATAAGTGAATAGTAAAAATTTTAGTAAAAGAATAGAACTATTGATATAAGAATTAGAAAACATAAATATATCTCATTTAGACATTACACTGCCAGGTGGGAGTCAGTCCCAATAGATCACATTTCGTTTGATTCTGGCTGGCTGACATTCTCCATAGGACTGAACTACAATGAAAGAAGAGATCGGCATGGGGCCAGAGTGATAACTTTGTGATTAAGAACACTTACTGCTCTTGCAGAGGACCAGAGTTTGGCTCCTAGCACCCACATGGTGGCTTACAGCTGCCCATCACTCTAATTGCCAGGGACCCAATGCCATTTTCTGACCTCCATGGGTATCAAGTACACACATTGCTGCACATGAATGCTTGCAGACAAAGTACTCTGACACATAAAAATAAACATATAAATCTTTAAATTTGAGATTTGAAGACTTACAAAAATAAAACTGAACTAAACAAATATCAGCAGTTGCTGAGGATTAGGGGAAGGAAAAAGATAGACTACCAAGTGACAGCACCAGGGACATTTTAAGGATGAAGGAATATTCTGTAGTCTGACAGTGGGGGTGTCACAACTCAGAGATTAAAATTTCTAAAACTACAGCCATAAAATCAATTTTACTGTGCTAATTTCAAAAACAAAATGAAAATTAGACTGGGTCACATGAGGATAGGTAGCACCTTCCAAGCTCTCCTCATTCTTCAGGAAGGTTCTAGACTGCCAATCCTAGCATAGGCTGAAGAGCACCAGGCCCTCCACAGCAGAAACTAGAGTGACAATTCTGGACTTGCTGCCTCCAAGGTCAAGGTCAGGGTCTGCAGATTCTCCCTAAGGAAAACATCGCAGTGACTGAAGAAGATGAGGGAGGTTCCCTGACACTGGGTCCCCTCCAGCACATATGCAGTCAGTCCAGGTAGGAACAAGAGCACCCAGGAGGGCCACAGCATTTTGAAGGTCATTAAAACATTCTGCTACCAAGTTATAATTACTGCGCTCCCTGTGGGAAGCCATCGAGACATTATGCAGATACACTATTATCTCAAGGAGTTGCAATCAGATCTGGACACATCTCTATAGGCACCAAGGTTCCATATAAAGAACTCTTCCATCTCCATGTATGCAAGTAATTGCCCAGTCTAGTTTTCCTGGTCAGGTGTCTTACCCACTCTGTTCAGTTCATAGCAAGTCTGCCTTGTTGGTTTCTGAACATCTCTGCCTCCTTACTGAGTGTATATCAAACAAGGGCTTACAGAGATCAAGCTCAGACACAAGAGCACACTAAATAACAGATGTGTGTCTTGGCAGACAGTGGAAGGAAGGTCCTCAGGGTTGTAGCTGGTGAAGTCATCAGGCAATCATAGGTTAGAGAGGAAGGGGACACTATCTCTCCCATTAGCTCTCTCTGCATATGCTTCCCCTACCTACACATCACGTATCTGCACTTCCTTCTGTGGAGCTCAGAAGACACATGGCCTGTGAACTGGAGGGTGTCCCAAACTTCAGTCAGCATTCTGGAACACACAATGCGGAACTGCCTTCCTGTTCTCTACACACCAGAAAAGGGGGAAGCAGCTTTTCAGGGCACAGAGTGTTGTGTTCCTCCAAATTCCTGTGTTTGTGGCCTAGTTCCAAGGAGGTGGGATGTTTGGACTATAACTGAGAGTTTGGGCTGAGACTGGGAATGGAGTGAGGGAGCTCCTAAGGATGGGATTGGTGTCCTCTTAAGAACTTCACTGCCTGAGGCTGGGTGTAGCGGGATATGTTTGTGATCCGATTATATCACTTGGGAGGCAGAGGCTGTAGGGCTGAAAGTGAAAGGCCAACAGATCTGGTGTCAGTGAAGAGGAGAAGAAAGGGTAGGAGGAGGAGAAAGGCTTGGCTGAGGAAAAACCATATGAGGAAACTGCAAGAAGGTGGCCACCTGCAAGAGGGCCCTCACCACAGTCAGCCATGCTGGCTCCAAAAAGACTTCCTTCCCCCAGGCTGTGAGAAATAAATATCTGCTATGTGGGCAACCCTGCCTATCTCACTCTTTTATTGAGCCCAAGCTGATTAAGACAGAATTGGTGGAGGAAATCATAAAAATTATCAGAGGCAAGAGAGATGGCTGCTCATGATAACTGATGTGGAGCTGAGGTCAAACCCTGGGAACAGGCACAGACAGGGCTGCACTGGTCTCTCCCACTTAAAGGCCACCTGTTCTCCCTCACTCTACCATAATCCCATCATAATAACTCTCACATAATTTAATCATTGACCCCAATGATCTTTTATAAACATCGGGGTCACTATCATAACTGTTATCGTATTTAATACCATCTTGTACTCACCACCGTGGCCCTTAGTTTCTCCTCATAAGTCATTTCAGTCACACTTGGTTGCTTTTCAGTGTGAAAAAGTAGCCACTCTCCTTCACTGCACCCCTGAGAATATTCCACGGATCATGCTGGGTATCAGAAGAGTGGGTACTTCCTCCCCATCTTCATCTTCCTAAAACACTGTATCTTAGGACCTGACTGAAAACGTTTCATGGTACCCCACTGCCTAAACAATGTGATCAAACTGACACTGAACCACCAGACTCAAAGCAGTTTTCTCTTTCTCACCAAGCAGCTCCTCACAATGTGTGGCTTCAGACCTCAGAGATCCCACCGGGGCCGAGACCCCGGCACAGATACCTTGCTCTGCATCCTACTCCTCAACCAAAGCTGTCATCCTAGCGTTTATATGTAGGCACCCCACATAATGTCTTGTTGAACAAAGCCTTTCACTTTAGACATAAAAACATAAAAACCA
This sequence comes from Ondatra zibethicus, assembly GCA_004026605.1. NCBI lineage: Eukaryota > Metazoa > Chordata > Mammalia > Rodentia > Cricetidae > Ondatra > Ondatra zibethicus. The sequence continues at coordinate 17,547 of PVIU01014719.1, forward strand.
CTGATTTGCTGCAATGGTTCAAATGCACTATTGCATTCTGTCTGTCCTAAGGGTATTTAGTGTTTTCAATGTCTGAACTTGGACTTAGCATTTACTACCCTCAAACTCCTACTCAGCTCCTAGTCCATGTAAAATATCCTACAGTTCTACTTCAATTAAGACGTCCTCTGACTATCACAGCCTGAAAGACAGGGGACTAGCTTTCCAATAGTTTTATATATATATAGCATATATATGTATTATGTCTTTATATAAAGCACATATATATGTATATGTCTTTATAGAAAGCATATATATGCATATATATGTATATACATATACTCTTCCTGCTCTTAACACAGCTCTTTGTCTTCCTTGCAACTGGAACACTAGCTCTTTAAAAAGAGACATATAAGGGTCTTTGAAGGTAGACGTTATGTAAGGTCAGCCTCTTACCCTCTTTAGTGCCTATTCATAGAATTTTCGACTAAGAACAAGGAGTTCTTCTGACAATGTAGACGGCTGGCTGGGGCTGCTGTGTTAAGATTGTGAAAAAGCAAAGGATAGAGCAAAGAGTCCAGCTGTTCCCAGTTGGGCAGGAAAGGCGTTCAAGAACTATAAACCCAGGCTTGCTAGCATTACCCATACCCAAAGAAAGGAAGACTCCTGGCAGGAGGGTCTGTGGATAGCCCCTTGGTTAGCCACCATTTAATGTGAAGAAAAGCAGCCCACCCCATGTCCCCTTCCATTTATTTTTAACGTATCTGGCTACTCTAAAGAACATAGCTTAAAATCTCAGCACTGGTGGATCTACGCATTTGATCAGTGGTGGTTGCTTAGTGGGCCCCAGACTCCATGACCAATGCTATGTTTTCCTGTGCAAAGACCACAGGCTCAGCCTGGGTAGACTACTGCTTTTTCGCTAATGACTTTGAGGTAATGGGGCTACTGCGTGGATCCCAGGTAAATGTTTCTCTTTCCTACTTTTTCAAAAGAAAATTGAAAAAGAAGTAAAGAATCATAGTGACAGTGCTTTGAAGATCACCTCTAATGGCAACTTGTTTTGTAGCAATCAGAATACTCTGAGCCCAAATCAAAGATCTTTTATGACTAAGTTCCATAATAATATTCCATTTAACAATTTATTGGTGTGGAATAATTATGCCAAAAAGAAAACAACTTTCCTCCAGGCTAAAAGGAGCTCAATTTCGACTACTTTTCCCCCAGCTCTTTAAAAATGTATAATTAGAATGATACTCAGTTGCAACCAATTACATTTAGATCACAGCTTAAAAATAAGCACTTTAAAAAAAAAACAACCTCATTGTGTTTGTCCGTTTCCTAAAATGTTGAAAATCACTTCTCAAAAGGTCCCTCATTTCACATCTCCTTATCTCTTACTGGCTGGCCTCTCCAGTCACTACAGAGAATAAAGGCAAATCCAATTTAAACGCAAGGATCTTATATCTGATACTGAGCAGCGCATTCAAGAACCTGTAAGGGGCTTTGCCCTTGAGAAACTGGAGACAAGGTGGCTTACACTGCTCAGACTCAATGAGCTTAACAGGCAGGGCACCCCCAACCCCAGCCTGTTTCTCTGGACATACCGAAGCCTCTCCTGAGTCAGAAAGGGGGACAGCTAGCGAGAAATGCTCTAGCACACCAGTGGGGGAAAGAAACCCATCTCCGTGTGCCTTTTGCCTAAGGCACCTGGGGTACTCATTTGGAACTAGAAATCTGGTAGCAGGAAATGTTTTCTCCCATGTTCCCCCCCCCCCCGTGACAGCCCCTACCCCACCCCTCCAGGGACACCTTTTCCTTGTGCTGCTTCATTTGGTAATCAATTAGTCAGATGCTGGGCTTCTCAGATGGACCCAGACTGGCTTCTGGTTTGCATTTCTAGTCTACTCTTTGGCTGATTTCTTCTTTAGAAAACTGTAGCCATTCTCCTATTTCATTTTCAGTTTGGCTCTCATGGTTTCCATCCATTGCTGGGCATTCTTTGATTCATTTTCTTCAGTGTCCTTTTCTTGTTTTAGGAGGCAGTGTCTTCTTAATACCAATTTTATTGTCACCACCTCCCCGGTTTCTTTTGTGATTTCTGCTATATGCTTTCTTTAGTTTAGCCTATTATGTATATATTCAGATAGTTAATATCTATATCTATATCTATACACACACACATGCACACACGCATGCGTGAGTGTATATTTCCTTAAATAAGTTACTTCATGGAGTTCGGCTGCTGACTCAGATTTACAAAGGAGAACAGTAAAAGTGGAAACACTGTGAGGAGATACTTGTTGCTTAGAAGGTTTCACTGATACCAAGCTTTACTGTAAAGTAACCAGAAGACAAACTCGGCTTTTATTTGTAGAAACCTCCATAGATAAAGATCTGGAGGTCTTTCCTCCAGAACCATTCAGTTACTCCAGGTGTGGGGCAGGAGACCTTCCCTGTCAATATTCTAGAAACACAGGAGAGGTTGAGGATTTGCCAGTTCAATGTGAACACTCTTCCCTCGGGCACCTCAGTCTTGCCTTCTACATCAACTGGTACCCCATACCTTGAGCCTTACCAGGCCTTCTGGCATCACTCACCTTTCCTGCAATCAACACCTTTTCCTGCAGACCTTGGGCTGGAGAGTTTGCCTCTGTTCCAGCAAGGCCATCATTATTATCTGCCCCTGCACTCTGTCTTTCAAGCAGTCATGAAACTCTCTTTTTCAATTTTTATTATTTTTATTTTTTATTTAAATAACATTTGTCATTTATTTTACATACCAACAACTTTCCCCTCCCTCCTCTCCTCCTGTCCCCCCTCCTCTTCCCCATCTACCCCCTCTCCATCCACTCCTCCTCCATTTCCATTCATAGAGGCATAGGCCTCCCCTGAGTTTGTGCATCTACTTGACGCAGGACAGCTCTTCCCCTTACATGGAGGAAGGGCCAGGAAATCCAGCATTGGAACAGGTTACCAAAAGCCAGCTAAGTTCCAGGCTCTCGTTCTGCTCTTAGTGTTAAAAGCCTTACTAAGAGACTAAGCTACATGATTGTCACCAACATGGAGAGGGCCTAGGTTGGTCCCATTTAGGCTCCCTGACTGTTAGTCCAGCGTCCACGAGCTCACACAGCTTAGATCAGCTGTCTCTATGGGTTCCCCCATCATGACCCCCTTGGCTGGTACAATCCCCCCTCTCTTTCTTCGGCAAAACTCTCGGAGCTCCACTCAGTGCTTGTCTGTGGATCTCTGCCTCTGCTTCTATCAGTTCCTGGGTACAGTATCTCTGACGGTAATTAGGGAAGTCACCAATCTGCTTACAATAGATCACCAGTTCAGGTACACTCTCCACCGTTGCTGGGAGTCTTGGTTGGGGTCATACTTGAGGGTTCCTGAGGGTTTCTCTGGGACAAGGTTTCTCCCTAACTCCAAAATGCCCCCCTAGCAACATGTCTCTTTTGTTACTCTTCCCCTCCATCCTGCCTCCAACCTGCCTTCTGCACCTACCCAACCTGCCTAACCCACTCCCATCCCTCCAACCGCTGCTGCCCCAGTTTATCCAGGAGATCTTTTCTACTTCCCTTTTCCAAGGAAATCAATGCATCTTTCTTTGTGCCCTCCTTGTTATCTAGCCTCTCTGGGGCTGTGGATCATAGGTTGGTTATTCTATCCTTTACTCCTAATAACCACTATGAGTGAGTACATACCATGTTTGTCTTTCTGGGTCTGGGTTACCTCACTCAGAATGATTTTTTTCTAGTTCCATCCATTTGCCTCCATATTTCATGTGGGTATTTTTTTTTCAGCTGAGTAGTTCTCCATTGTGTAAATGTACACATTTTCTTTATTGATTCTTTGATTGGGGGGCATCTAGGTTGTTTCCAAGTTCTGGCTATTACAAATAATGCTGCTACAAACAGAGCTGAGCAAGTGCCCTTGTGGTATGATTGCACATCATTTGGGTATATGCCTAAAATTGGTATAGCTGGGTCTTGAGGAAGATTGATTCCCAATTTTCTAGGAAACCACCGTACCGGTTTTCAAAGTGGCTATACAAATTTGCACTCCCACCAGCAGTGGAGGAGTGTTCCCCTTACTCCACATCCTCTCCAACATAATCATGAAAATCTCTTAATTGACCATTTCTCCTTCCATTTTCTTTGTCCTACTAGTTATTTCAGTAGTGTTTCAGAGACTGAGGATAAATACCCACAGCCAACCCACCAGGTGACCTCACATTCCCTAACATTGGTGAGGACCTCTGGGAAAATGCTGGCAATAACTACCTATATCAGTCTCAGAGTTGCTAAAATTCTGAAAATGGTGGTCTCTTCTCACCACAGTCATTAAGGGGCAGGGCTGGTAGTGGACACAGGGAGACCAGTCTGATGCTACTGCTGAAGTCCCGTGAACTGAAATGCTTAGGTGGGTAGAGAGGGGCAGAAACAGCTGAATTTAGTGACTGGTCCAGATGCAAAGACCAACAGTACCTCTGCCAGATCAGACAATGCATAGCAACAAGAAGGTGGGACCCAGAGGGAGGTCTTGGGGTGTGAGCAATTGCCAAGAGTGGTACCAGGCACCAGATCAGTGTAACTGGAATAGAACTAGAATGACCAGGAAGATAAAGGGCTTGATTTCAGATCAAGCCTGGTGGTGTTTCATAATGCTGGCACTTGAGAGACTGCTGAAGGAAGACCTTAAGTTCAAGGCCAGTCAGGGCTACATAGCGAGACACTATCTCAAAAAAAGTTTGATTTTGGCACAGGAATTTTGAGATGCCTTTGAGAAATCTAAGAGATGTTACACAGGAAGAGGTTTATATAATTAGAGTTTGGAGTCAGGAAAGAGAGCTAAGCCAGAAATACAATTTCTGGAAGTCTGTGGAAAGTTGAAAATTATCTGATTGGGCAGAGTGATTTTAAGAAGAGAGCAAAATGATACAAATAATGTATAGATACCAACAGGCTGGTATGGTCCTTTCTGATACAAATAAGTATAGATCCCAACAGGTTGGCATGATCCTTTATGAAACAACAGGAAAGAGGTATTTTGCAGCATGCATGGTTGACTACCCCTCCAGTGATTTGAATGTGTCTTCTAAAACTGAGGGAGTCAGAAACTTAATCCCCAGTAGAGCCGTAGAGCTTGAGCCTAATAGGATGTGTGTAGGTTGCACTAGCATTCAGTGAGTTAACACCATTCTAAAGGGGCTCTCTTGTTTTCTTGTGCCTCTGATATGTTAAGAAACAGCAAGAAGCCCTTCATCAGATGCCAGAACCTTGATCTTGGACGTCCCTGACTCCAGAACTGTGAGACATCAATCTCTCTTCTTTATTAATGACCCAGTCTGTGGCATTCTGCTTCAGCAGCACAACACATCCTCAGGCAACCCAAAATTTTATCACAGTTTAAACTCATGGGAGGGATGACCATAGGTGATAAAATCAGAGTGGTATGACAGACAGAGAAAGTTAAAAAAATTAAAGAAGCATTCAAAATGCAGGCTAACAATCTAATCCTGAGAAGCCACTGACAAACATCCTGTAGGATGGAGAGAGTGGAGCAGGGCCAACTATTTTATCAAGACTTACTGTAGCAGAACGATACAGCTAAAAGTCCATTTAAGATGAAAAAGACAAGGAAGGGAATATGAACACATAGGAAAAGTAAGCAAGAAGCTTAGTAGTGGTGGGTCTCAATAAATGGCTCAAATGGTTAAACACAATTTTTATGTTGCATCTAAGATTACTGGTACCTTTGGGTCTCGGGCCACTTACAATGCTTTGTAGTTAACAATATCCAGTCAATTATTTTGGATAGGAATAACTGTTAGATAGGAACAAAAGCATTCTAAACCATTGTACGTAATTTGTAATTAAAAGGAGCTCTACATTCCTAGAGAATCAGATGGCCCATTTTCCTTCCATAAAAATGTAAGTTAATCTAAATATGATTCTGTGTTCCTCATTCTCTCATTCTGTAAATTAGCAGAAACTCTCTCATCAGAATGTTATTGGGCTATTACCATAATAAAGTTCCTCCCCTCAAAAAGAAAAACTCCATTAAAAGAGATGCTGTTCTGTGACACAATCCATTACCAAACAATTTAATAGGAGGGGTATGAGGGTCTCCAGCGTCTGGGAAAGGGGCTGATTTCAGGATCACTCCTTCTTTTAACATGAAGGGCCTGTTTGTTGGGGTTTTTGTCCTGCTTGGTTCCCACAGTCGGTAAGTCCCAAAGAAATTACACAGAGAGTCTATATTAATGATAAATTGATTGGCCCATTAGCTTAGGCTTTGTATTAGTTCTTATAACCTATATAGTCCATTATTTTTATCTATGTTAGCCACATGGCTCGGTACCTTTTTTAGTGGGACAGGTCACATCCTGTTTTTTTGGTGGTCTGTGTAGGAGTGTCAAGGGAGCTTTTTGTTTTTCAGAATTTTCCTGTTTTTACCTCTACTTTCTGTCTGGTTTTTTCACCTATACTCCCTGTCTGGCCAATCAGCGTTTATTTAAAACATGATTGACAGAATACAGACAATTCTCCCATTCCTTCTGAATAAAATGAAAACACATTGGCCACAGGCTTAATCCTTCAGGAGTTTATATTTTTCATGTCTTTCATACCCATGAGTGACATTTCAATGTGAAGAGCAAAAAGGAAGGAAGACCTTAGGAACCAACACAGTTCCTGAAAAAAAGGAATTTGTACTCCTTGCTTTACCTGATATGCCCTTTCCTATCTAGAACTTAACCAGACAAGCAAGCCTCTCTTGACCCCATGGCCACTGTGACTACACACACACACACACACACACACACACACACACACACACACACACACACACACACGCATCCCGTCAGACATAGCAACATGACCCCCGATAAGACAGTCACCTTGCTGTGAATTGCTTCTAGTATTCATTCATAATTTAGCTTCAACCCCCAAAACCCTGGGTTGCAATGGTTAGTTTACTGTCTTTCCCCAGCCTAGTCTTACAACTAGACTATTTTTATAATAAAGCAAGATCTGAGGATATAATGTTTACTTTTTTCCATTCAGATCACCTGCCATATAATCGATAACAAGGTTTTCTTGAACAGGTGGCATGTTTCTAACAAATTGAATCAATGTGCTCTACTGTAGAAAGTCAGAAGAAGGGCAATGTCTTAGAGTCTTACTGCTACCGTGAAATACTACCACGAAGTTACTGGTGTAAAACAAGGCAAGTGTATTCTCCTTAAATTCTGAAGGTCAGAGTGTAAAATAGCCATTATATGGGGAGATAGTCCTGGGGAATCCTAGGGGGAATTCACTCATCTTCCTGACTCTTTCAGCTCCTAGGAGTTTCCTGCAGTCTTTGGCTCCCAGCTCCTTCCTTCATCCCAAAAGCCAGCAACACAGTTTCTAGATCTACATCTGTCATGACAATGTCATATGTCTCTCTGACCTCCTCACTGTCAGGACCTTTCTGATTAACTTGGACCCTCCTGGATGACCAACACTAACCCCATCACGAGATTCTTAATCCCACCTTCAAAGTCCTTATTGCATGGCAACAAATATCAGGGAATATTTGGTTAAAGGAGAGCATGACATAACGAAACACTTCAATTAAACAGGCATTAGTTTTGAAAGCTAGGACTGATGCTTAAAAGAAGACATTTTATTAGCTGAAAATTGTGGTTATATAGAAAGTTGCACTATCTGATGCTAATCTAATATGATATTTATTCTATTTATCAGAGATTTATTTCCATCAAGTGTTCTTGAACTTATGTAACTAAATACATGTTAACCCTCAAAGTAGTCACCTTGGAAATACAATAAATCCTATTGAAAAAATTATTGGTTAAAACTTGGAAGAAATCTCCCTTTAAGAAGGTATTTTAAAACTAATATATAAACAATTGATACCAGTGTCATTGCTTTAGAACAAAACCTTAGCTTTAAAAAAAAATACCAAAAAACTAGACTAACAATAAAGCAAACTGATCAAGGCAGGTAATCATTAGATTTAGTTGAAAATGAACATTTACCCATTCCCCAAGAAAAATATGCGTTATCTGCCCCAATTATAATAAAAAGAGTGAGCTACAAGATCTAGATGCTAAGAACAGGGGGATCCAATTCTGAAAGAGAAGTGTCCAAAGCAGAGGCCCAATCACTGCAGCTTCCGCAAACAGTACCACACTCCTTAGAAAGAAGTGATGGATGCCGTTCAATATAACTCTGCCTCCTGTCAAATGGTCTCCATTTATATGCGTCACTCATCAAATTTCATTTATGTATACAGAAATACAAATTCAGGCAAGTTAAACTAGATGATATCTACTTGTAGTAATACCTGCAGATGCCCTGTCTTTACAAAGCTCCCCTCTGTATTGATGCTGATGTCAGATACCAGGTGTTTCTGAATACCATGACAAACAAACATAAATTTGTCCCTCATTCCTCCCATAGATGTTAGGGACATGACTTCACAGACTTCAGCTTTCTACCCTGTAGACCTGGGAACTGATGGTCTACTGGGGTGTGGGATGCATTTCTCAATCACACACGCATGGCTTCACAAATACACACTCCATATGAACTTCCCAGAATCACTCAAATCTTCTAGTTGTACATATTTCAAGTTTCAGACAGCAAACCCCCACTTGCAACTTCATAGGTAAAGCCGGGCACTATCGCTGGCTTGATATATGGCACCCTTGGTGGTCACTAAAGCCCCATTCATAGCCATGACATCATTGTTTCCATAGAAACAACATCACCACATTTTCAAAGGAGAAGAAACTAGAAGGGATTCTCAGAGAAGACAAAACCTGAACAATTGAACTGGAATAAGTAAGCTATTGCTAATGTGCTCTTTTGAGGGTCTCTTAGTTTCTTGGGGGAAAAAAACATAGATTTTCAAGCACTACAAATAACTAAAAATTGTAACTGCTAAACTTCTTTCAGTAATAAAATTTATTGCACCTTGAATAAATCAGTTTTATATTAAAAATTTATTCTTTTCAAATAGGACTCATAATTATCCAATGCCCATGAATGCTTGAAAGCTTTTTAAAAACATTAAATGTTTTAATGTCCCTTTTGACTTTGTATATATGCCGTGAGCTGAATATAATTGAAGGTATATTTTAGTGAATTTTTGGCAGTTCAACTGAGAACTAATCTCACATACAGTTAAATTACATAATAACAGGAAAAAACAGAATCACAATTACAAATACTGAACAATAGAACTATTTTTCTGAAGTTTCATACACAGACTGGCCTTAAAGTATTATGTAAACTTCGATCAAAACATTTTCTAAAATAATCACGACTGGCAAATCCATAGAAAAGGGAGTCAGACACCAGCTACATCTAAGACTGTCTATTCAAACAGAAGAGTGTCTGTCCATACTGTTAGAAATAGACCACTGAGCTTAGAGAGGGAGACCAGCTCATCCTTGCAAGTGTTTATAATTAACAGTCTGATCTACAGCTCCAGAAGCATCTCAGGAATGCCTTTCTAAACGTGGGACCGTCTTTCAACAGTGTGGAAATACTGCTCAAGCCAGTCACCCAAAAGCAATTTAACTCCAAAAAGACAAGAGTGCCATTGGGGAGTGGCCACAGGGGAAATGCCATTCCAGATGATAACAATCACCACCAGATACCTACAACCAATCAGAGATCTCCTTTCCTTGTTGACATCAGCAATGGTGAGGCTAAACTTCACCGCTAAGGCTACAGGGAAAGGGTTCTGTATTATGCGGAACTGTCAAGTGTATACATTATTTTAACCATCACAGTACTTCACAGAAACAGAAAAACATCATCCCATATCCCATGAACCTTCATGACACCCTCTGCCAATCCCAAGATTATGCCTATGTACTAACCTCCAGTATTAAATGATAACTCCTCAAAAGACCCCATTGTGTAACAGTTTCCCCCACAATTAAAACATTCCATCCTGCAGGAAGATCCTTAAGCACCGAGGTAAACAACTTAAATAGCTTCAGGAAGGCCCTGAAACCAACCAGATTCACTAGGTCCCTCCCAGCCAGAGTAAGCAATAAAAGTTGAGAGCCCTTCTCAGAGAAGAAACGTTGTGAAGAAGACTCTGAGACAAGCTCCTGGAAGAAGCAGAAACCAGCCAAGCTGCCTGAGAGAGGTGTGGACCAACTGAGGCTCCTGGAGAGAGGTGTAGACCAACTGAGGCTCCTGGAGAGAGGTGTGGACCAACTGAGGCTCCTGGAGAGAGGTGTGGACCAACTGAGGCTCCTGGAGAGAGGTGTGGACCAACTGAGGCTCCTGGAGAGAGGTGTGGACCAACTGAGGCTCCTGGAGAGAGGTGTGGACCAACTGAGGCTCCTGGAGAGAGGTGTGGACCAACTGAGGCTCCTGGAGAGCTCAACCTCTGAAGGCTGTGCAGTGTGCTTCAGGTGCCCAGCTATGTAAGCTGTTACCCATGTTGGGGTGGCCTTTGGTGATTCATCTGTCTTTGAGTAATTTCTCCTTCTATCAGTAAGCTTTCACCCATATTCCTGTAAGTAACCCCAACAAAACTTAGTGGTTCACCAAACTGGACTTTGGTGATATCTGTACTTTGGTCTGTTCATGGTATCCCTATCTGGGGTGAGTAGAAGTGTGGGTTGCATCTCCCTAGGAAAACTTAGTCACAGAACAAACCTGTTACTTATCTCAGTGGCAGACTGCTTTGTGAACACTCTTATTTCCCCTAAAAATGCATCTGTAGTGGGGAAACAGTGACAGACAGCATAGAATGAACATGATGTTCAGAACATCATCCAGTTCCACAACAAGTCAGATAAAGATGGTACCATGATGAATGTACATGTCAAAGGCTTGATCCTGAGAATACACAAACTCCTGGAGCTTGAAGCTGGGTTAAGGGAGATTAAGATACACAGGACTACCAGATATTCCTGTGTTACCCTGATAAATAGAAAGATATAAGGAGAGAACAGAGAGAAGTGGTGGTGGATTCCCTAGAAGTCAAAGATGACAAATGTGTGGTGGGTGTCATGTATTCCATTCATATTTGCAGTGTAGGACCCATGGGTAAGGAGGCTGCCTATAAAACAAAAATATAAAATTATGGTTCTTGTTCTCACAAAGCTCAGAGACATTCCATTGTTATAAATACCATGTGATGACATAGGCTGACTAGCTGCTTGCCAGAAACAGAAGAATTTGAAGGCTGGAAAAGACTGGGAAGTGAGAATATGTGTAGAAAGCTCTAGATATCCACACAATAGTAAAGAAATGCTAATAGCAATATTCCACAGGAAATCACAGGGGAGTTGCTTGCTCAAAATTTAGACACGGAACAGTTCATAGACAATTGGAAAAAAACAAAACAGGGTAATAAATCTGAAATGCTTGATTAAAAGGCAGGAAATACACTCATAGAGATTTGAATTAAAGAGAAATGGCTATGATAATGAGGAAAATCTGGAAAGATGAAGATTAAACTGAGTCCAGCAACCTCAGGCTACACTCATGGTGATCCACAGCACTAGGATGGCCACCCAGGCCTCAAGATGCTACCTGAGCTACAGAAAGTCACTACCCATGCAGGAGGTACTGTCTTTATACATGTGTGCCAGCCTTGAGCCTGGCTTTCTGTCTCCTCTTCAGCTACTTTCTAGTAGCACTCAGAAAAATGACATACAGACAGCATTAGAGAAGCCCACTCTCTTCCACTGTACCCCCAGCATGCCAAATCCTTGGCCTCAGGCAAGCTCGCTCTCTAAGATACCCTCCCAGCCAGGTGTGGAGAGGGCAAACACCTGTAATTTTCTTTGCATTTTAGAGGCTGAGGCAGGAGGATCCAAATTCAAGTCTAGCCTGGACTACACAGAGAGACCCTTTATCTAATTAATTGATAAATAACTTATCAGTTCTCCAAACAAAAGGTTATGATTCACTTATCATGAATTTAAGAGTAACTGGCTGTGTATTAGGTTAAAATTTTAATAATCTTTAGGCTCATCTATCTTTCTATACTTTTATTTTCTCCCCATTAGCCCTTTTACCTGTAACAGCTTTATCCTCTGATTTATTCTTAGAAAAAGGCTGAACAAAAGCTAGTTTCATCTAGAAATAATTTGTTGGAAGAAGAAAAGGCCTTTAGCACCCAGGAGACAAAGCCAGGAAGACCACAATTTCAAGATTTAGCCTGGGCTATCTGGAGGGACTGACTACAAAATGAAGGGACAGAGGGTAGAGACTACCCCAAATGTGATAAAATCTTTAGAAGTGTTAAGTGACTGAAGGATTTCAGTTCATCTAAGAGAAGTGATTAATTAAGGTGAGACACATTCATAAGCAACTCTGGATGTCTGGTTCAAGGTGGCAGGTTTGGAACCAGTGAGATGGCTCAGTAGACCAAGTCACTTGGTATCAACCCTCATGGTCTGAGTTCAATTCCTGGGACTCACATAGAAGGAAGGAATTGACTCCTATAAGTTGTCTTCTAATTTTCATATGTGTACTGTACATACACACAGATACACACATACCATGTAAAAGAAAATGTTTAAAAAATAAGATACAGCAAAAAAAAAAGTTTTTGGCATATCAAGTTTCAGACTAAATTCATCAGGGACTTTAGGAATTGATGAAAAATTACTTAGGTATCATACCATTCCATTCATTAAAAATATACTTTTTATTTTATCCAATCTACCAGTTGGACTGGGTAGATGATGTTTTGTCTGTCTCATCACCACTCCTCCCATTTACCCAATTCCCTTTTTTCTTAGTCCTTCTATAACATCTGGGTCTGCATGCTCACAGAGAAAATAATCGCAGGCATAGCTGTCTGGTGTATATATATGCACCATATGTGTCAGAAGTCAGAAGAGGTATCAGATGAAATCTCCCAGAACTGGAATTATAGATAGTTGTTAGTGACAGGGGTGCTGAGAACCAAACCATCTCCCTGGTCCCAGCCTTCTATTCTTAAGGGCCAGGATACCCTGTTACTCCATCAAACCATACATTTGAGTGTGCATGTGCACATTTGTGGGCATGTTTATAAGGAGGGGGTAGCAATGTGTTTCTAAACCAGGAAGAAGGCAAGTGAATGGGCAGGAGGAAGAGTTGATGCATCCATGGAAGGTGAGTCATGCCAGGGCTCAAGGACAGTTTATTTATAGAGGAAACTACATTAAATAAGGTTCAAAACCAATGCAGTTTTGGCCAACAACTGGGAATCTCAAGGACTTGTGAGCAACTAGGACTTACAAAGACCTTGGAAGGGGTGTTCAATCCATTAGAAGATCAAATTGAACTCAGAAGCCAACAAAAAGAAAACAGCTGCAGTAAAACCTAGTAGGTATACCAGATGGCAGAACAGAATTCTCATTCAGATGCACTGCCATGTGCTAGTGTCTTCATGGGTTGGACTGGGTAGATGATGTTTTGTCTGTCTCATCACCACTCTCCCCATTTACCCAATTCCCTTTTTTCTTAGTCCTTCTATAACATCTGGGTCTGCTTGCTCACAGAGAAAATAATCGCAGGCATAGCTGTCTGGTTCTCCCATTCCACCCTGTCCTACTGCAGCACATCACATGTGTGCACTGAGTTTACAATGCCACAGAAATCATTCCCCAAAGAATTCACTCGACCTTGCTTTGTTCCAGGCCACTGAATACAGCGTTCACCTTGGCTGGGACTCCTGCCCCCATCAGCACCTTATATACAGCAATGGAAATTTGGAAGAGAGGAAATCAAAGAATGTGGCTATTGAACACGGAACAGTTCCTTAACTGTTCTGGAAAAAAAAAAGACTCTATCAGGAAATAACGCACATCTGAACCATGTTCCCCATGCTACACCTTAGCCCCACAGGTTCCTGGACATAAAACAGTTGGAAGAAGTCATTAGAGAAAAGAAAACTGCCTGGGGAAGAGTCTGGGAAGTTGCCTGTTTGGGCAAACCCACATGGAACAGGAGAGTGGAGACATTTGCAGTCCTTGGCTTCCTGTGAAAGAGCCATTGTTATCAAAGAAAGTTCTCAGAGGGCTTGGGGAAATGGTTCAGTCGATAAAGTGCTTGGCCACAAAAGCATGAGGACCTGTGTTCAATCCCAAGCATCGTGTAAAACGTTGGGTGTGATAATATGTATCTGTCATCCCTCCACTGGAGAGGCAGAGATATGAGGATTCCTGGAGCTGGTTGGCCGGCCAGCCTGGCTGAATCTGCAAGCCTCAGATCCTAGTGAGCAATCCTGACTTAAAAAGTCAAGGCAAATGACTCCTGAGGAACAACACTGAAGGTTGACTTCCGGCCTCCACATACATATACCTACAAGAAAGGGAAGGGAGGGGTAGGAAAAGGAGAGGGGAAGAAACAGAAGGCTCCCGGAACTGGTATGATGGGACACACCTGTGACCTCAGCACTAAAGAGGCTAAGGCCAGGCCAGAGGGTTACAAATTCTAGGCCAGCCTGGACTATATGGAAAGACCCTGTCTCAAGTGAAGAAACAAACAAAATCAGAGGGTGGCCACTCTGCTATATAAGCCCCGTGTCCTAGTTTCATTTCTATTGGTAGAATCAAATACTCTGACCAAAAAGCAACTTGGGAGAGAAGAGTTTTCTTTCAGCTTACCACTCCAGGTCACTGTCCATTCTGGAGAAAAGTCAAGGCAGGAACCTGAACTGATTGCTAGTCCACACAGCATTACCTCAGACCACGGAACTCACCCTACAGCCATAGAAGTGAATCAGGAACCATGAGGTTATGGAGGGTACTGCTTGCTGACTGGTTCAGCTAGCTTTCTGACAGCGCTCAAAACCATCTGCCTAGGTATGGTGCTGCCCACAGTGGGCAGGGCCCTCCTACATCCAAGATAACCCCCATAGACATGTCCACAGACCAATCTGATGTAGGCATCTCCTCAATGAAGGCTTTCCTCTCAGATAATGCTAGGCTGTGTCAAATTGACAGTTAAAGCTAACTAGCAGATTTGGAACGCCTCTCAAAATGAGATGTTCCTCAAGGTCATCTCTGAGGCCTTGGACTTTAGATCTGCCTGACAAACACCAATTAACCATCCTGATCCCACAGCCCCAAGGGAGATGGCAAACATGTTAACAGACGAGCAGGTCTGTACTACCCCTTCAACTCCAACAGCTTTTTAAAGGGCCCTTTGAGGAAGAGCACTCAACAGCATCATAGAATGCTCACGCTGAAATGGACCAGCAAAAGCCTAGGTCAGTCATCTACTACCTGTGTGAGCCCTGGAAAGTTAGTTATACCCACTAAGCCTCAGCCTCTTTATCTACAAAAATCCACACGCACCAGAAAGTATATGGGTAAAATGACATGCTCTTTCCAGTTTATAGTGACTTATGCTTACAGCAAAACTGGTAATGTTCAATAAACTATAGCATATTATAAAATACTATAGTTTGCAACGGAGAGACTCCTTTCTTTATATGCACTCACTAGTCCAGTCTTCATGTAATCTAAACACATCCATGTGCTCCTAAAACCTCATATGTCCCATCATGCTCAGTAGGGTGGCAGCACAGTCCACTTGTCAGCTCCTCTGCTGGAACCCAAGTTTTCCAAGCTCTCTCTCTCCCTGTAACAGCACTATGTTTTCCCCTTGACACATCCTCACCCCTAATTGCCTTCTTGCAGCCCAGTTCATACCCATCGGCCTCCAGAGAATAGGGTATGCTAATATTCACATCTCTCCACTTATAAATACACCCAGCATGTTATCCCAGGCTATTTGTGGGAAATTCCAGTCCTCTGTCCTGCTGTTATAGAAACAAACTAGCTTCCAAGTACTGAGAGCACATTTAATGGGGATTCAATCTATAGACACTTACAAGGACCTACTATGACCAAACTTTAGAGACAATGATACCAATGTGTCACACACACACACACACACACACACACACACACACACGAGTGTTAAGATGTAATGTTCATTGTTTATGGTACAGGTGGGAAGACCAAACTGTCTCAGTTGCCCAGATCCAGAATCCAGTAATTCTGATTTTTCCTCCATAGGAGCTGACATTGTCTCTCCAAGATGGTTATCATTGTTTCTTTGCTACAGGATATGAGTGATTATTTTTCAGACCGTCTCTAGGCCATCCATGCTGTGAGAACAAGAATGAGGTAACAGGACTTTGATTGCAGGAGTCCGGGGCTCACATCACATGGCTGTCAACAGTTTGAGAAAACTATGGGGAAATCTTCAAGTTCTAAGTCTTTACTTCATATGTAAAAGGCTTTGTTGACTACTACTCATCCTTTACTTCAAATAAGTGTCCCCAAGAGGTGAAATGACCTATCACACATATGAATATCACAGTCCCTTCTCCTGGAGAGCAAACCCAGGTCAAATCTTCATACTTATCTGCAATTATCTGATTATCCTTCACTTTCCTTACCCCTACCTTCCTTTTAGCACAGAAACCAGGCCCATTTCCCCAATCACAACTGAATCCCAAACTCCAAGGGAAGACAGTGGTTTCAAATTAAAATGTGTCGAACAGTTGAGCGGATGAGCTCATGCATGCGAAAATGATCTGTAGAACATAAAGCAGAGTGGAAATGTTGATGGTTCTTATTTGGTGCGGATGGCGAGAAGTAATCCTCTTAACTGCTGGAAACCATTCTGCTCCCATTCAAGTAACAAACAGCTCCATTTGAAGGACTCTGTAAGGAAAGGGACTCTGACATGCAGCCCCACAGTGCCCTATTTCAGGATTCTCTCATGACCATGCCTAAGCTCCCAGCTCATCTGTGTTCAGATAGAATGTTTTTTTTTATTCTGATCCATAGATGGTCACTGTCGGAGGCTGGGTTGAGTCACATGAGTATCCAAAAGAGTGAGATGTCTATTGGTTAAATCGGCAGGGAATCTGGTGCTGGACCAGGGAAAGTGCATTCCGACCATGAGCAAGTTCAAGAAAAGCACTCTGGGTCCCTCCATCCCCCACTTCTGGTTAAATCCGACTCTATATCTAAAATGCTGTGCGCATCAGGAGCCAAAGGAAACTGTAGTGGCCAAAGCCCGGGCGAGCTTGCTCCCCCATGCTGATCCATTCAAGGAAACAAAGCCCTTCCAAGTCGCACTGAGCTGGTCTGGAGATGGAAGGCCTTTATGCAGGTTTCCAAGGAGATGAGTCAGATGTTGTTACCATAGAAACTATTGCTACCATTTATTGTCCATCACCCCTTGACAGTAAGGGAAAGGAGGGCAGTGTGTTTTGATGGAGACAGAAACAAGAAGAGTTGGATTTAAGTCAAGATGAAGAAGCATATTGAGATAGGTCCCTGAAGACTTCAATGGCGTCAATAACAAAATGTCTAATTTCCAAAGCAAATGAATTAGAGACATGAGTGTTGATGGTTTGTTGTGATTTATGTTGATAGAGTTGGGGTGAATAAAGCGACATGTGAGAATGACCTCTGCCCATCTGTTGGCCCTGTCAACAAGACCCTCCAGCAAAAAACCTAGGGGTGTGAGGCTCACAAACATGGCCAGCACCACAACTCACGAAAGCAGCAAGGTTAGAAGGAAACCAAGGTAAACTGTCTGCTTAATCCTTTTCTTGTTGGAAACCTGTTTCTGATTTAAAAAAAGAGGAGGGGCACTTTTAGAAGTTCCTTTGATTTTTGCTACTACCAGTACTTTAGAGATAGTGTTCTAAGGTAGAAGCAAAAATCAAAGGGACTTCCAGGGCTGCGGAGATGGCACAGTGAGTAAAAGTGCTTGCTGTGTAAGCAAGAAGACCCGAGTTTGAAACCCCAGCTCCAACATAAGAAGCCAGACACTGCTGCACATGCTTATAACTCCAACTTTAAGGGACAGAGACAGGAGGATCCCAAGAGCTTGATAGTCAGACAGCCTAGCCAAAATAGCAAGCTTCTGGGTCAGTGAAAATCCTTATCTCAAGCCAATGAGGGGGAGAGCAATAGAGGAATATACCCAGCATTCTGCTCTGGCTTCTGCATGGTCATACAGGGGCATTCATACCCCACACTTAGTATGAACACAACCAGCACACACACACACACACACACACACACACACACACACACAGACTCCACACAAACCAAAACAAACTTTCTTTCAGATTTTTCTCATCTTTTATAAAGACAACCTCCACCTGGAAATTCATCTTATGGCACCTGCACTCACAAAGCTGCCTGGAGGGACCTGCACTGCTCAGGGTCTGTTCCAGGAGTGGTTACTCAATCCTGGGCACTCCAGGAGCCAGACAAAGCAAGCATTCAGGTGCCCTGGGATCGGGTAAGGAAAAGAAAACATAGTTCAGTCCCTCTGGTTCCTTATTTATGTTTTTCTTTCAAATAACACTCCTAGGCACTGCTGGGATCCTCACTGATCAGAAGTGTCTGTCTCAGGGTTCAGTTCGGAGGGATAATGGAAGAAAGAGGCAGGGAGAGCCAGGGCCTTTCCAAACATGGGATTGGTGACATTGACTAATTCTAGATGCCAGGCAGGCAGGAACTAGGACAATTCAAAACACCAGGAGTTGTAGCCCTCATGTGCATGTCCTCCTGAGAGCCAGCAGGAACCCCACCCATACAATTACATGGAGCTGCTGAGGGAAGGTAGTAGAGGGAACTATTGCCCTTGCTCTCAGAGAGCTGATATTCATATTCAAATTCAGCTTTAAGTAGACTGACAAAGTGAGTGAGTGTGGTGGTTTGGAAGATAATGGCCCACAAATAGAGTGCACTCTTAGGAGGTGTGGCTTTGTTGGAATAGGTATGACCCTGTTGGAGGAAGTATGTCACTGTGGGGGTGGGCTTTGAGGTCTCATATATACTTAAGCCACTCCCAACGTCTCAGTTCACTTCCTGTTGCCTTTGGATCAAGATGTAAAATTCTCCAGCACTGCATCTGCCTGCACACCTCCGTCCTCCCAGCCTCCATGCTCCCCACCATGAAGATAATGGACTGAACCTCTAAACTGTAAACTTCCACCACAGTTAAAATGTTTTCCTTTATAAGAGCTGCAGTGGTCATGGTGCCTCTCCACAGCACTAGAAACCCGAAGTAAGACAGAGAGCATTCAAGTTCCTTAGTATTCTCATTGACTCTCACTGCATAATTATTATACTTAGGCCATGTTACACCACAATCAGCATACAACCCTATACCCATCTCATCTCTCTTTAATTGTACCACAATGGCTAGGGCAGGGAGAATGATAATTTTACTAGTAGTTCTAGATTAAAAACCATGCTAGGACATCTAGAAAAAAAAATGCTAAAGTGCTTCCTGACCCAATCCTATCCATTCTTCATTAGAGATTCAGCCCCGTCCTCTCCTAGGGGTATCCTCACTAGGGCCTTCATCATTCTGCATTGCCCTGTGCAGTCATTCTCTCTGCCGGACTGTAAAGGTGTTTGAAGACAAGACTACATCATGTCTTGTTTCCTGTATCTCCATACACTCGGAGCTAAAAGGTGGGCTATAAAAGGATTCTGATCTACACACATCACAAAATGTCACAGTGGGAGGTAGTCACAGCCACCTTCCCCTGCACACTGCTTGGCTCATTAGAAAGAATTCTAGCCATATGATCATCTGGCCTGATGCCTTCAGGAGAGATCAATAATGACCAATTACCATGACTCCCCTAACATTTATTTTAATACTGGTATAAATAAAAGGAGCAAGTGGTTGGAATTACATGTTTTCTTTTAAAATTTTCATTTTTTTAGGAAAAACACAAACCTTGGTCCGGTATTATCCATCAGCAGTAAATAGCTCAACGGGGAGACTCAGAGAAAAGAATTGCCAAGTCCACTGCCAAAGAATGTTTATTTTAATGACATTCTGACACACCTCCAAATCCAGCTGGTATTTTGGCCCAAACAGATGTTCTCAGTCTGACCCATTTCTCTACCAAACCTGACTAGTTGGTGGGATTTCAAGGAATGTCACAAAGGCAGCTGCTGGAGGGCAGCTGGCTAGCCACCCGCCTTCTCCTTTATTGATAAGGCTGCCATGAACCTCCATGTATGAGTCTCTGCATGGACATATGCCTCCATTTATCTCAGGGAATGGCTGGATCTTACAGGAAGGGACTGTTTAACATTTAAGGGACTGTTAAGTTGTTTGTCAAAGTAGCCATTCCACTATGTATTTCCACCAGCAGAGCATGGAAGTTCCACATCCTCTCCCTAACATTTTCACCTACACCTGATAGTCAGGATTTTCATCTTTAGCCATCTTATAGTTACATGTAGTCACTCACTGATTTTCATTTTTCGTATGACTAATGACACTGAGCACTGTGGCAAGTATTTATATTGGTCAACTCTATAACGTCTACAGTGAAGTCTCTTTTCAAAACATTTGTCTGCCTTAAAAATTATTTTCTTTGTGTAGGTGTGTCCATGCAGGTGTATGCATGTTTTGTGAGAGCTTCATGTGTGTGTGTGTGTGTGTGTGTGTGTGTGTGTGTGTGTGTGTGTGTGTGACTGCATGGAGGCCAGAGGTCAACTTTGAATGTTGACCCTCAAGTACTGTTCACTTTGTCTTTTTTTTTCTTTTTCTTTTTTTGACATCATCTGTCCCTAGGACCTGGTACTCACCAAGCAGGTTAAGCTGGCTGGCTGATCGGTAAGCCCCAGGGACCTTCATCTCCTCAGCACTGGGATTACACACATCTGCAACCATACCCAGCTTTTCACCTGGGAGCTGGGGATCAAGTTCAAGTCTTCCTGCCATACAACAGGTACTTTATTGACTGAGGCATCTCCCCAACCCTTTATCCACTTTGAAAATCATTTTCTTAGCATGCTTTAAGGATCGTATGTATTTTCGAGTCTAGTCCATAAGACAAATATCTACAGCAATCACCTATAGTACATGAAAATTTAAGCATCCTTCTGGTCTCCTCTCTTCCCTCATCCCACCTTTATCCTCTGCTGCATCAAAGCAGAGCCACAATCTTAGCGCTAAAGTCAGCAAAGCAATGGGAACATATAATCTTCCCACATCCCCTGCCACCCTGCAATGAACAGCACCCCATTCTTCCTCTGCAGGTCACGGGAAACTAACCTAAGCTATCTGTAAATGCTCCACCACTAGCAAAGATACACAACTCTATGGCTGTTTATTAAAAACCACACAAAGCTCTTAGAGCGGTCACGAGGGTGTCCTTAGGTTGCAATGCTTATGGAGTTTGACAAAATGTCCAACAGAGTGGCTTTGAGAAGATCAGCAGGGCAGATGGCCCAAAGCACCTGCCCAGCAGCCCGAGAACCCCACCGGTCAGGCTTTCCTCAACATACACCAACACGAACTCAGGAGCAAATGTGACTGTCACTGCTGAGCAAGTGCAAACCCTTCGGGGCCTCACAGCGCTGGTTTCCTGACTTGAAAGTCAAAGCATGCCAACAATGTGGTTGGTGTTTGGAAAGCCAGGTAGAGTTCTCAGAGGAAGAAAGCTGCCTCATGGCAAGATCCTGGGACAATCCTCAGTCAAAGCACAGGCTTCATGACAGAAGAGTCAATGAGAGCCTTGGATCGTAATCAAGTTTCTGCCACTCATACCCCCTTTGAGAGGAAGGAGGTCTTTCAACAACTCTTGTGACAGCTGTTGTGCAGGTTTAATGAGCTGGGGAAAGGCTGATGTGGGTCCCGGCAAGGAGGAACAGCCAGTTAGCATCTTGGAGGGTCCATGAGTAAGGTTCTTTCATTTCAAAAATAACTGAAAATTAGAAATACTCATAACAGTCACTGGGAATGTCTGCCTCTTGGACATGATCCTCCCAGCTACCCCGGGATGGCTACTCCTCCAGAAAGCCTCATGATTTCTGCCTGAGTCGATGGAGCAAGGCGGGGAGAAGGCCAGCCCCTGGTGAGGATGAAGGGATTTTGCTCCTCAGAGCAGACTGGTCTGAAAGGAGATGACACTGTTTTCCTGCCTCTTCCCAACAAGGTGAGGGTCCACCACTCAGCAGCGCCTTCTCTCTTCCCTGCTTCTCGCCTGTGGAGGAAAAGGAAGACTCCCATCTGCAGGTTTCCATGAAATCAAACTAAGTATATACAGGTTCCAGAAGTGGATGTTGTAGTCTTTGAGTAGACATGTTCCTTCTGTGCAACCCCATCCCCACCACCCCTCACCCTCCCATTTGCTTCTCAGAGGAGCTGGGTTTTCTCCATCAACAATGGACAGCTCACTCTTCTTACCTACCTAGCCCTTGGCAAGCCTGCATGCCCCACCCCCAAGCAAGACTACTGCAGACATGTAAAGAAGTTTCACCCACTGAGATGTCAGGTCTAAATCAAGAGCAAGATTCATTACCAGCTTCCAGACCGAGTGCAGTGGTCTCCATGACAGACACAGAAACTTCCTGTTTTTAATCAGATTTATGTTTTGCCTGATGCATGCATGGGTGGGTGTGCGGGGGTGCCCCGGAGGGTCGGGGTGTTGAGCCTGGAACACCACGAAAAATCAATTCCTCTCCTTGAGAGAATTCTCCTTTTACTTTTCCCTCTCTGCTTTTTCCTGCTTCCTCCTTCCCAAAGACCAATTAAAAGAAAAGTGGGAGAGTATGGTCAGAGCTCAGAGCAATTCTCTCAAAAGTTGAGTCTTTTCTTTACTGAGTCCCCTAAGCTGCTGCTCCCTTCAGATAGTGGAGCAGAGAGAGGGGCGGAGAAAGAGAGAGAGAGGACATGTATGTGTCACTGAGGAGAGCTCCTAAGGCCTCATGCATGGCAGCCTAAGCGAGTGCTCTAACACTGAGCTCCAGTCATGAGCATTCTTTCCCCTTTTTTAGGCCTCAGTTTTTCAACTATAATTTCTATATAACTCATGGCATCTACAGTCCAAGCTCCATTTTATTTTGCTCACACTTGTGGACTGGAAATATGGAGAGGCTTGGCTGGTGGGCAGTTCGCGCTTGGGGTCATCATACCGGCACAGTAGGCTGCTGGCTAGGGCTGCATCCTTTGAAGGCTCCACTCAGCTGGGTGTCCAGCATGGCTCACTCACAAGCTAGCGGATGAGGCTGGCTGTCAGCAGAAAGCCCAGCTGGAGCTGCCGCCAGCATGCTGGCACATGGCCTCCCCAGCATGTCTGGATCCAGCCAATCAATTTCTTAGCAGCTAGTATCCCCCAGAATGAGCAGGGGCAGCCTGGTCATGAGAACAAACCTCAGAACCCACATACTTGAATTTTGTTGGCTGTAAGCAAGTCACTAAGGTCGGCCCAGATTTAAGGGAAGCAGTCAGAGACCTCACCTTCAATGAGATGGGTGTCCAAACCTTACACATTTAAAAATTTTCACACTGGCCTGTTTTCAACGATTTAAAAATCCTCACCCATTTGAGTTTAGGAAATCTGTTCATTGTTATTGCTCTCAAGTGTGGCATAGTTCATACATACTAGACATGCAACAAATAGATTTTTATTATTTTTGTTTGTGTTTGTTTTTTTTTGTTTTGTTTTTTGAGACAGGATCTCATGTAGTCCAGGCTGGTCTCAAATTCACGGTGGAACCAAGGGTAATTTTGAACCCCTGATACTCCTGCCTCCACTGCCTAAGTGCTCCTAAGTTCTGCTCACAGGACTAAAAGATAGCAATCCCAGGCCTCTCGACCAGGCAAGCATTGTGTCTCAACACAATCTACTGACCACACACTGAGTCAGTGTGGCCCCATATTTGGGAAGTGGAAAGTAAATGTAGTTTATTAAAGAGTAACCATAAAGGCATCAGAAGACTCATCCGCACTGCTAAAGGCATGGGCTCAATAACTGTGTCAGGTCCAAAGCAAGCAAATGGATGTGGCAGCAAGATGCAATACTGTTTGAAGTGACACCAACTGAGGCACCAGAATTTGGGCTAGGAGCTCTGGGCTTTCTGTAACTACATGATGTACCCTTGGCTCTCCATACATGTCCTCAAGGGTTAGCTAGCGATATGGAGGCCTTCCTAATTCCTGGACTTATTTTGAGAAGAAAACCAGACAGATGGAAATGAAAAGAATATGAAAGCAAATCACTCTAGATGCTGCCCCCTCCTTGGATCTGTGTTTTCTACTAGGAGCCTCTCCTGCTGCTCTCACCCTTCACCATGGCCACTCCCCACTCCCCCATTTCTCTCAGTTAGGGGTGCATGACTCCACCAGGTTCATTCCAGGTGACCTGGGGTCAATAAATACACATTATGAGTTTTCTGGGGTCCTTGGCACACTGAAGACTTGATGAAGACTTGCTTCCTTGAAGATGATCTGAGTTAGTATATGTACACACACATATATGTCCTGTGTTGGTGTATGTACACACACACACATATATGTCCTGCATTGGTGGGTGTGCACACCAATATATATCCTGCATTGGTGGATGTGTACACACATACATGTCCTGTGTTGGTATATGTGTACACACATATATGTCCTGCATTGGTGTATGTACACACACATATATGCTCACTGTAACCATCTTCAGAGGATCAGACCATTGGAAAAGCAGACAAATTCCTTTGGTGAACAGTGACCAAAGGTGGAGTTATTACATGTAAATTTTTTCATTATGCTCAAAATAGAGCTTCAAAGCATTGGCTGGTACAGACCATTGAATTCTAAGAATATTAGCCATGTTGAAATCTAATCTAATCCAGTAACTGGGAAAAAAGGGAGACTTGTACTAAGATAGTGTAGTGGCATTTCATTTGTATTTTAATAAATAAAGTTTACCCGGGGATCAAAGGTAAGACAGCCACACTGGCCAGCCTTACAGACCAGGCAGCAATGACACACACCTTTAATCCCAGTAGCCATACTAATTTGCCATAGAAACCAGGCAGTAGTGGTGCATGCCTTTAATCCCAGAACTAGAGAGGATCATAAAACAGGAGGAGAGAACTCTCAGGCTCAGTCTCATTCTGAGGTTTCCTGGAGGCAGGATCACCATTTTGGACTTTGGTAGAGATAAGAGTCAGTTTAAAGCTGGCTGCTTTACTTTTCTGATCCTTGGGCAAGTTCTATTTATTAAAATAAAAATGAAATGCCACTACAAAATAGTGTGATCTGTCAATCAGATGGTTCCTTCATAACCTTTCCCCAGATGAGCCTCCACAGATCACCCTAGAGGTACCAGCTCACATCAAGGGGCCACTCACACTTGAATTGACGTCAGTGATTTTCTTATAGTGAAATACTTTTTTTAATCAACACAATCATATATAATATATAATATGTGCACACCTTAAACATTACTAGAAAGCATGAAAACATACATTTGCTCATTGCAATGCTGATTTAGGTTGGATGTCTTCCCTGTAGGTGAAGGTCCACAGAGTAACTTCCCACAATATGCCTTGCACAAATAACATGCTGGCTCTGCCTCTGAGTTTTGCGTCCTTCCAAGTGAATTAAGAGCTAAAAGCCACTTGCTAATAAGCAATCGGAGTGCGGAGCCACTCCATGGTTCCTAGTTTCCCTCCAGCCTTCATGGTTATTTTCCTCATTCCTAATTCATGAACTAATTGGCAACTTCTCTTGCAGCAACTCACTCTTACCAATTGTGTTCCAAACACTCAACTTGGTTTCGTAGATGCAGCAAATGAAGGAGAGTACGCGTGAAGCTTCTAGAAGAACACCTGGTACATAGAGAGTGATCAGTGACAGGTGGCGACTCGTCTTGCTTATGTGCCATTCATACGTAATAATTATTCAATTACAATAGCAAATTTAGCTGACACAAACAGGGTTTAGGAACTCACGATCGGCTCTGGGTATATACACACAAGCCCTAAATGGAAACAGGAAGTTCCAAGTGAAGCATCAGGAAAAGCAGCACCAGCATTTGGCAGCACTAATATGTAGGTTCACACAGGAATGAAGACAACCAAGTTAGATGGAGGTCACTTTAGAAGAACATCCTTTCTGCCTCCTTAAGTCCTCCAGACTCCTTACCCAACTCCTACCCCACCCCCCACTGTGGACTCCATTCCCAGGGCTGATGAATAAGCTAGCACAGCTAAGGACCTGCCCAAAGGCACTTGGGAAAAGGGTAAGTTAGTCAGGAGTGAAACCTATTCTACATTCCTCTTATTATCGCACATCCTGGCGAGTGGCTACCTCCACAAAAGGAGAAGACGGCCTTCCCCAGATCCCACAGCTGTCCTCCTCTGTGTGTTCGCTCAAGCCCACACTCTAAACCAGTGGTTCTCCGCCTGTGGGTCTTGACCCTTGTGTGGGGGGGTGTCAAATGACCATTTCACAGGAGTCACCTAAGACCATCAGAAAACACAGATACTTACATTTTGATTCATAACAGTGGCAAAATTACAGTTATGAAGTAGCAATGAAAATAATGTCATGGTTGGGGGGGGTCACCACAACATGAGGAATTAAAGGGTTACAGCATTAGGAAGGTTGAGAACCACTGATCTAAACAGAATGCAGCTAAGCAGACCTATTAGACCGAGCACTGCAGTATGCTGCAGGTGACACCTTCATTAAAAAAAATAGTCAAGAAAAAGTATCTCATTGAAACAGAAGATCACAGGGAGATGTGATCTCCTTTCGGGCCTGGTCCACTATACTCATGGATCTATCACCAAGCCTATCTGTGGCTGGCCACACACCACACCTGTGCAGCATGGCCCTCTCATTTCATCGCCCACAGATGGACAAGGAGACTGCAAAGGACACACATCTCTCTGTGTCCTCTAAAAACGACTTCTATTTCTAGTAAAAACCAAAAATAACAGTGACAAAGGAGTCTTTATTTGTAGAGTACACTTAATGTTTTCAAAGTACTCAGGCAACAATCTCCTTGCTAAGTCTCCCTTTTGGTGATGAAGTACTGAAATGGATGCTCTGTGTCCACCCAAGATTCCCTTCAGGAATAAAAGACTCATGGATGCTTTAATCCTCTAGACCTCATTTTTAGGCTTATCAGACGATGGACCATCTTCCATGTTAACTTCAGGCACTGGTAATAAAGTTGATCCCCAGTTACAGGACTGCTACACTCTAGTTGGAACAGGGCTATGGGATGAGTTTGTTTGAACCTACAAGGCCCGTGTGTTACAGGCACAGTACCCAGGGTGGCATTAGTAGGATGTGATGGACCCTTTAAAAGGTGGGACCTAATGGAAGGTCATAGAGTCACTGAAGCCCCTGTAAGGGCTAGAGAACAACCCCTTTGGTAGTTCTTGCGAAAGGGTTATAAAAAAGCCTGGACCAGTCTCCATCTAGTTGGTCTGGCTTTCTAATTAGCAGTATGGTTTCTTGCTACTTAGTATACAGGTCCTTACCATTGCTCTTTGCCATGATGTGGTGTATTAAGAGTTGACTCCACTAGAACTGAATCAATGCAGGTACCTTTGAGCCTCCAGAACTATAAGCTAAGCAAATCTTCCTTTATAAAGTTAGCCTGTCTCAGGTATTTCATTACAGTAACGGCAAAACTGACTCTACTAATATTACCAGCACCCTCAACAAACCAGTCCCTGAGCTAACAATGGGATGCAACAATCCTTAGTGCATATACCTCGATGCACAATGGGAAAACAGTGACAGAAAGTGGCTGACCGAAGGTCTGGAAATGACTAAGGGACTGGCAGAGGACTGGGGACCAAACTTAAATCTTCCAACCGCTAACCCCAGTACCTGTACTACCCTCCAAACTCCAATTTTACAGCCAAACAGTGTAACAAGAGCACTGCTATTGAAAGGCAAAGTTACAAGACATCACATGCCCCCAACACAATCTCCAGCCTTTAACTCTGATGAGAATTTGCCCAATTAAAATCCCAACATCAATCTAACCTAAGGGATGTTGGCTTTCAGCCCAAAGCTCTTGAAATCTCTCGACTCAGGAGTTCCTGCCACAAGGAAAGATTTGAGAGTCCTCTAAGGTGAAGGTAAGCTGGCCTCAGCAGTGAGTGGGGAACAAAGAGTTTTAAATCACCGCCCTCACCAGACTCCAAGATGAGCTTCTGTGAGGGCTGGAATTGCCCAGGACTGATGGACAAGCTATCACCAAGATGGAATCATCTTGACTCTTGGAAAAGTAGCAATTCACTGAGATGAGGTTCTTCTGACCGGGAAAGGCGAGCACAAGCCAGTGGGCCAGCGCAGCCCCAGGGGTAGCTGACAGGAGGGTTTCCGACAGAAGTCGAAGGGCTGTCGGTTATGGGCTCCATTTTACCTGGCTGGCACTTCTAAACAATGGAAACAACAAGCAGAATAGAGGAACAACACCCTCCCCCAAGGGCTGGGGAGTTTTATTTTTTTCTAGAAAGCAAAGAAACAAATATGGCAGCCTATAATCCCAGTACTTAAAAAGCTGAGGCAAGAAGGTTGCAATTCAAGGCAACAGAGAGAAAGAGAAAGACCTAATATTTTTTTAAAGGTGTGGGAGGGGGGCTGGAAAAATGGCTCAGCAGCCAGATAACCTGAGTTTCATCCCTGGGACCCATGTAAACATGGAAGGTGTCCTCTGACCTTCATGTGCTAAATGGTAAGTACGCCCCTCCCCCCATGACACTGTGCGCGCGTGCACACACACACACACACACACACACAATAAATCCATAAATTTTTAAAAAGAAATGGGTAAATCCATATGGGAAGCAAGATTAGGAGACAGAGAATGAAAAGATGAGAGAGGATCAAAGGGTAACTAGCTCTGCCCCCTCCAGAGATTAAGAAGGGAACATAAAGGTATTTGCCATTATACTGGGCACAAAGGAATAGAAAGCCTTTCACTAGTGCCTCCCTGGAAATCCTTGGGCACATTCTCAAGTTACATCCTTTGACTTTTACATGAGCAGTAGTCGGGCGTCGGTGGCTCATGTCTTTAATCCCAGCACTTGGGAGGTGCACAGACAAGTGGATCTCTGTGAGTTTGAGGCCAGCCTGGTCTACCGACTGAGATTCAGGACAGCCAGAGCTATTAAACAGAGAAACCCTGTCTTGAAAAAAACAAAAACTCCTAATAATAATAATAGTAATAATAATCAAGAGTGGCAAATTGTGAGGATTTAGCCAGCTAACATCTCCTTTAGGATTAAATGATAATGTTTCCATAAGACACCTAATATTGATACAAGCACTTATAAGGGGTCAATATTATAAGCGTCTAAAACTGGCAACCAAGGAAAATGTCCACAGTGCCTAGAACATGGCAGGTATTTAGAACAATTCATTGGCAGTTGAAACCTGGGGTTTACACACAGGGAGTATGGAATTGGATTGGCCTAATGCTGAGTTTCAAGGCACAAAGGAATCCAGTAAAGAGGAAATCAGCAAAGACTTTCTTTAACAGTAACTGATTAATAAACACCTGTGGAGTGGATGGCTGAGAATCTAAATAATCAATCTGTATTTAACATTCGAACCCTAACTCTATGCCAGGACAAGAGAAGTGACATGAAAATTGGCTCTTCTCTTCACCAACTCTCAGGGCATCTGTGGCCTTAGTTTCTCTAAGGGGTGAAGTAAACGGCCCCTAAGTCCCTTCCTGCTCTCAGATTCTGTATTTCTATGGCTCACTCAGCAAACAGGACAGGTGCAGCATCGTATCTGCCCATAGTCTTAGATTCCTAAGTGTTTGCGGGGGTGGGGGGGTATGTGCATGAATATGCTCACATCATGAGTAGGTGAGGCAGGCAAGTGCTCCCTGCATACCAGCCGCCTGTGGACCAAAAGACAGAATGCCAAGAATTACTCACCATTACCTTTGTGTGTGTGGATAACTACCCCTTGCCTCTAATCACACTGGCAGGCACATAAGCCTGATTTTAATTAAGCAAAGCAATGACCGCATCTGTCTGCCATCAGAGCTTTGATCTCCCTATGGGGCATGTTTCTGCACTGTTGCCCACACTCCAAAGAGCCTGAAACGAAAGCCAGAGAGCCTTTGACAATTCAGCCTTGACAAAACTCCGAGGGGTCCATCTACAGGTATGTGCAACAGTAGGGGACTCCGAAGGTACAGAAGCCACAGAGACTGAGGTGCAGAAGGGCAGAGAGGGTTTGTGCTGCAAAGCTCTGAACACAGAGCCTGAGAACTTTCGGAAGCCTTAAGCACTGTCCCAGAAAGTTAGTGAATTGCCACAGGGTATGACATAATCTTGACAGAGTGGCTGCTGTGCGGGAATGACTAAGTGCAAATTCAGGATCACAAGTCAACCCTTCTATAAGGGGAAAGTCTCTGGGTCACCAGGAAGTAAACATCATAACAGTTGATAAATAAAGTCAAAGTTTAATAACAATAATAAACTCTTTCTACATCACATCTCTTCTTCCACATAATAAAGGCTCCCAGAAGGAACCCTTAGGTTCAATAAAAAGTGCCACCTGCAACTATATGAACAGGTTGACAATGCTATAAAAGATACACTGGGACCTGTGAAGACTGCACACAAGCAAGGAAAAGATGGGCTGGAATCAGAATGGAGTTCTGCCTCATTTGCTACTGGCACAACGCAGCTTGTGGGACCCCAGAAGTAACATGGCTACAACTTCAACGTGCACTGTGGTTAAGCATGGGAGAGAGGGCTGGGGTTGTAGACAGGTGGCCCTTCTGCGGAGCTCCGAAACACTCCCTGGACCTGTGTGGGAACAATCTGTTCTTCCCACGATGGGAGGGAATCTCTGGGACTGGATGAGAAACATGCTGGAGAGCAGGGCAGTGCCGTTAGAGAAGGCAGAGTTAGAAAGGACAGGGACAGAAAATCATATAAGATTTGGAGAGAGGAACAGATAGGCCTCTTTGGGGAGGGAGATTTAGAAGATGGAGGTCCTGGGCCACTTAGAGGAGATGCCAGAATGATCTTGCTAACTTCACAGACAAAAGTTCTATTAAAAAGACCTCTTGGAACACAGCTTTCACAGGGCCTCTCTCAGATCCAAAAAAATGTTGGATTGGAGCCTGATATGGAGCCAAATGCCTGTAATCCAAGGGCTTGATTGTCTAAGGCAAGAGGATTACAAGTTTGAGGCCAGCCTGGGCGACACAGTGAGACTTCATGGACAAACTGACTTTTCCTACTCTCTCAACATGGACACTTAATTTTTGCTTCCTACCCTGTAAGTGTATCATAGCTTTCTACTCATGTTCCGTCGTTAGCTCCATTTGTTCCCAAGGACAACTCTCACCAGGACTCCCAGTTCTGGATGCTGATCCCTCAGCTTGTAGCTTTTCCTTGTCTTCATCTACTGAGGAAAACACTCATTTTTCAAGGTCTGCTTCCAATGCCTCCTAATATATGAACAAAGTGTGCTTCTCAGGCACCGTGTAGCTCTGTCACGCTCTATCCTGGGTTCTGGGCCCCTTGGGTTCCAGCCCTCTGCACATAGTCCTTCCAATAGACTTTCCATGACCTGCAGGTAGAGACAGCCTGTTGTGCGGCTTCGTAACTTTCCAACAGCAGACAGGAAGCCCCCTCAACAGAGGTGATTAATATATGATAAACAGCTTAGTTCTTAAGGGCACAGATTCTGGAGACAGATTGAACATAGGAATCATGTGTCACCCTCCTACAGGCTGTGTGATCTTTAACAAGCTATCAAACTCCTGTGTGTGTTAATTCACCACATACGAAATAGGGGAAAGCCACCGTGTATGATGGGTTATTATGATGCTCATAGGATTTAATTCATGACAAACACTTAGAACAAAATGCTTTTTAAAAAAGTATAGCCACGTTCAGTACTGGCTTCATGTTCTTTCAGCCTTCCTGGGACAAACTAGCAAGAAGATGAGGTACAAAATCAAAGCACAATAGAAAATGCCACAAAACAAGCAAGCTCTCCTGCAGCTGTGCACAGACCTCCCCACCAACGCACAACCCACCAAAGATCACAGCATTCCCATCTTCAGTTTCCCCAAGGAAAATACAAAAGCATCTTTACTTTTTATGAAAGAGGATAAAATGCTCTATATAGAAGAGGTGAAATAAATCAGTTCTAATAACAGCCTTTTAATCCTCTGGTCCCCAAGGAAGAAAGGAAATGAACAATGCCAAGCATTCCGAGCCCAGCCATCACCAAGCAACTTGCGGCAGGAGCTGAACAGGCCACCATCTTTCCCCCACAAACCCAGAGACAGGGCTTCTTCCTCCTACTTCAAGGGTCCTACTCATGACTTCAAGCTCAAAACAGCAAGCCTTTCCTTACAAACCTTTTCTCTCAAAACAGTGGAGGCTCGAGGACCTAGACCCCCCCCCCAAAGAAACTCATCTGACTGGAGTCACAAATAACAGCTCTGAGCCAGGAACAGAGACTGACTTCATGTGAATTTAACTGCAGTCTCCTTAGAGAAAATTTCAGAATACATGAGCCTAGCAAGGGGCATCCCTGTTGAT
This sequence comes from Ondatra zibethicus, assembly GCA_004026605.1. Taxonomy (NCBI): domain Eukaryota; kingdom Metazoa; phylum Chordata; class Mammalia; order Rodentia; family Cricetidae; genus Ondatra; species Ondatra zibethicus. The sequence goes on from PVIU01014719.1 coordinate 49,906, forward strand.
ATGCTGGTGTAATCCTGTTCTGTCTTCACAGCACTGAAATGTCTGTTTGGAGTTTTGTGTCGTTAAAATATTGACATTCTGCTTTTTGCAATTCTGCATTCTGTGCTCTTACACAAGCCTTTGTGTGTATGTGTGTTGCACACACATGTGCATTCCTATAGAGGTCAGAACACAGCTTCAGGTGTTGTTCCTTAGGCACCGTCCATTTCTGTTTGTTTTTATTTTGAGAAGGTATATCTCATTGAACTCATCTTGGCTAGGGTTGCTGGCCAGCAAGCTCAGGAATTCCCACCCCTCTCTGCCTCCCCAGTGCTGGGATTACAAGGGTATGTCACCACACCCAGCTTTTCTTTTTCCTTCCTTCCTTCCTTCCTTCCTTCCTTCCTTCCTTCCTTCCTTCCTTCCTCTCTCTCTCTCTCTCTCTCTCTCTCTCTCTCTCTCTCTCTCTCTCTCTCTGTAAAATGTAGATAGGGCTCAAACTCAGATCCTCACAAACTGACCTATCCCTACAACCTGATCTAAGCCTTTAATCAAATTCTTTTAACTTTTTAGAACACCACTTTAAAGTATGCATCGTGTTCTATCACATGGGATATTATTGCTAATGCTGTGCTTGTTTCCAGTCATTTCCTCTGCACTTCACATCCATGTTTTGCCCTGCTTTCTATCTCTGGGGCTAGCTCCTGTAAACTGCCCTGAGCCAGATGCGTTACTGGGCAGTTGAAAAGCAACATGAATGAAGTAAGTGAGGTGTTCTATAAGTACAAAACACACACCAGATTCTCAGGACTTAGATACCAATGCAAAATAGTTCATTAATATTATTTTTATTTTAAAATATATTGGGTTAAATATATTCTTGAGATTAAGGCAACAAAATAAAAACAAATAGAAAAATACATCAGAATTTAAAACTTCCATGCAGAGAGCAGAGTGCACCTCTCTCTCTCTCTCTCTCTCTCTCTCTCTCTC
>PVIU01014720.1:0-50878 GCA_004026605.1 Ondatra zibethicus
CAAGGCCATACCTCCTAATTCTTCCCAAACAGTTCCACTAACTGGGGACCAAGCATTCAAATATATGAGTTTATAGGATTTGAGCCACCACCCCTATGTTAGATGGAATGAGGACACACTGAGCAGAACTGAACCTGGAGGCATCAATTAGAGGTGTGGGTGGCTCTTCAATCCTTGGTGGTGAAGTGGGGAGGGAAAGGGGCTTAGAGTTCAAGGTCAGGCTACAGGAAGAATGGTGATTGTGGAGCAGGAATAGGCAGCTGCATGGGGTGGCTGGGACCTGGACCTCTGTCTTCCCCATAGCTTCAGCTGTCTTCACTGAGGAGGAGGAGCTGCTGAGCAGGACAATGATGAAGTACTGGACCAACTTTGCACGACATGGGTGAGAGCACACCCCTCCCTCAACTTCCTCAGTGGTGGGTCCCTATCTAGAACTCCATTTGTGGTTGATGACTTCATTAGCATGCAAGGATAACTCATCACATGATAGAGTCCTCCTCACCCCAGGGCACACTTAGGTACAGTGTACATATTGGTTACTGGTCACACTGCAATGACCTGACAGGAGCTATGTTATTGTTCTTTAGATTTTGCCTCTGAGACAGAGACCCAAAATTGTCCAGGTAGTCTTGCCCCACATGGAGCAGACACTAGTAGGTGACACTTGTATCCCTTTATAAGGACACGTGCCCCATCAGCCCTCTCACCTATTGGCCCAATTAGTCTACTACCCTGACACAAATTGGGGGATCACAAATTGTTTGAGCATAACCTTACCATTCCCTGCTGGGTGGCATATCCACAGGAACCCCAACAGCAAGGGTCTACCCTACTGGCCCAAGATGGACGATGATGAGCAGTACCTGCAGCTGGACATCCAGCCTGCTGTGGGCCGAGCCCTGAAGGCCAGAAGACTAAAGTTCTGGACCAAGACTCTGCCTGAGAAGATCCAGGGGCTAAAGGGGTCTCAGAATAATTACAAGGAGTAGTGCCCTGTGAGAGGATTGGTGTGAATGGTTCAATATCCATGGGGTCAGCCTAACATTCTTAGAGGATCCCGGTTAGAGCCTAACAGTCACATCACCATCCCTTCCCTCTACAATTGTCCATTTGGTCTACATGTACGACAAACCCTTGGTATGTCACTCATTCCTCAACATGCTGGGACACCGTTTATGAGACTCACTCAGTGAATGCTCCCATGCTTGTAGATGTGTGACCCCCTAAGTGCCCCAATCTTCTTTCACTGTCCCCTGGGACACTGCCCTTTCCTTCCTTTCTTCGTCTGCTCTCACCCTCTCTCCTCTTCTCCAAGCCCCAGACAGTCTTCAGATGAAACAGAAGCTTTGGAAATATTTATTATATGGGAGTGGACTGTCAAAATCCTATGTTTTCTCAGCAAGTGTCATGTCTTCTTATTTGTAAGTAGCCAATAAAGAAACCTAATAGCCAAAGTCCTACCTATTGTTTTCATGTGTTCATTCAGGTTATTGTTCCAAAAGTTCACAAATTGCAAGCTGATCTCTGTAATAGGTATTTGTGGGTCCTGCTATTCAGAGACCTAGACAGAAAGATTATATGATTTCCACAGTTTTGGGTCAGCCTGAGCAACATAGTAAGACCAACATCTCTAAACAAATTATAATCTGGATAACATACAAATAGCAAAAAAAAATTATACATGTTTATAAACCAAGAAATCCAAGGTCAAATACCATCAGATTTGCTCTGTGGTGAGAGTTAGGCCTCTGGCTCAAAAGAATTCACATTGCATCCTCATTAGATAGAATGAGCAAACAATGACACTCTTGGATCCTCCCAGAGTCATAACTCTTAATAACATTGGATCAGAAGTTAGATTTCAGCAAATAAATTTGATGGCTTTCAGATCATAGCTCATAAAGGTCTCTGCCATCAGCCACAAAGGAGGCCAAGTGATGAGAAAAAAAACCCTATATATTTTCCCTTGTATATGAAATTTTACAAATGCCTGCAGAAGCAGAAGTAGGCATGTTCATGGGATTTTCAATCTGGGTCAGGAGTTAGGGAGTTGATCAGAACTACATGGGTTTCTCAGTGCCCCATTTTCTGAAGTTTGCTCTTTGGATCAGGAGTCCTGCAGACAGTATGGAGCCCACACTTGCTTGAGTCTGTCCCCTCTCTGAAAATGTTTGTCCATTGGGTGTGTCCTGGAAATGGGGTGGCGTCAGAAGAGACTCTTGTCCCTGGCACCCTGAGCAAGCTTCTCCTTGTATGGAGTTGTCTTCCTGATCCTCCAGAAGCCTCTTGACTCCTTGGTCATCCCTAATCTTCTTGTTAGTCCATGTGATTGATTTCCTTAAATGCTTCAACCCCAGCAGTACAAAGTCTCTTGCACTTTGGCCTTCACAAAGGTGCCAAATTCTGCTCTGTCTGTACTTTTGCTCCCCCAGAGCACTTTCTCTGTCATTAATAAGTGGTGAGTGCCTTGTGTCCTGCAGGCCCTAGGACCTACCCATTCCTCTACCTCTCACCATCTTGCCCTACTTGGGCCAGTTCTCCAGAGCAAAGTCCTTCTTTCCCAACCACTACATTGAATACAAATCATAATGCACCATGACCTTTGGGTTGAAAACAAAAATTTCGTGTTGCCTACTCAGGGAATAGATGAGGCTGATGTTGAGCCTTGATTAAGAAATTGAGCAGAGGGATGCTCTCCCTGGGGCCTTAATGCATTGCTGAGCTCCTGGTGAGACCAGTAGTTGGCTGCACCTCACCAGGCAGTCAGGTTGGGGCTTCAAGCCTGAAAGCTTTCATTGCTATAAGCTTGGTGTCTGCTGACAACCACTTGCCCAGTGCAGCTGAAGACTTTCCTGGTTCCTAGAAGGAAAATCAGAGGCAGACAACCAACAGTGTGCTGACTGGAAGCCCATGCTGCTGCCCCTGCATTCCCCTCCTCCTTGCAAAGCCCTTTTATCCCCTAAGCAAAAGCAGGACCATGTAAACCAATCTTTGGGTCCCTCTGTTGGGTGGGATCCTGGTGACAGTTGATCTTGTTCGGAGTCATCATGCCTTTGCACCCCCCTCACTCTCAGGTGCTCCCCTTTCCCTGAAGATAAGCCCTGTAACTTTCACCCTCACTCGGTGTCTGTGGGGCTTCATTTGCCACATTTGGGAGACATGAACCAGCACTGGCTTCTGGTATTGGGAGCTTGTGTGACTGATTGTTCAGCACCTTTACCCCAATACCAAGTCTTCAAGTGTTTTGACAAGACTCTGTTGCAGTGAAGGTCAGCACTGAGTCTCACTACTGTAAACCCTCTGCCATGTGGCTTTCATTTCTCTGAATACACAGGACAGTTCACCAACAACAATCTCGGGGTACTTTTTAGACTTTCAATAGTTACTATGGGCTAGTGACCCACAAGCTCATGTTTTGAGTGCTTGCCCATAGCTAGAGAACTATTTTGAAGGCTGTGGGTCCTTTAGGAGATAGGGTCTAACTGGAAGAATTACTAGGGGCAGGTGTGCACCTATATTGCATTGCAGATATTTCCTGAACCTTTATTTTATTCATATTATTGTTGTTGTCATTATTATTACTGCTATGATTTGCTCATTTGGATGTTGTTGCTTGACACACAGTCTTCCTGTATAATCCATGCTGTAATCAAACTCAGGATCCACCTGCCTCAGCCTCCTAAGCTGTGAGATTACTTATGTTAGTCAACAAACCTGCTCTCGTGAGGCTTCTATTTTTTTTTTCATTTTATTCTCTGTGTGTGTGTGTGTTTGTGAGCACACACACACATGCACAGATGCACATGCACACTTGTGCACACATACCATGGCACACAGGTGGAAGGCAGAGGAAAACTTTTGAGAGTCAGTTCTCCTTTCCTACCGTGTGGATTCCAGGGATCAAACTCAGCTCATCAGTCCCCGTGGCAGCCATCCTTACCCACTGAGCCATCTCACTGGCCCTTCCTGTAGACTCTTAACGTCTGCTTCCATCTTCCTCTGCATCTCCATCTCAGTGTTTCCATTCTCTGACTCTGTGTGCGTGCTTCTGTTTCTCTCTCTGTTCCTCCAGGTTCTGTGGATCTAAGTTTGCCACCATTCACTCAATATACACAGAAATGCTCGAGTTTCTTCTTCATTCAATAATATATTTATATAAATGTGTGTGCATGCATGTGCATGTATGTAGACACACATACATAAATGTCCTTGAGACCAAGGAAGAATCTGTAGGGATTTTCAGACCATGACTATGAAGATTAAGGGACCTGGGCAGGGACAATTCCAGAAACTACAGAGGAGTTTTCAGGATTAAGGAAAGAGCTGCAGTTCATGTATTTGCTCTCCCAGGTCCCTTCACCCCCATATTAGGTGTGTTCACTCTCTAATGAGAACTATTGAAGGTGTGTCACTTCAGAGAAGCCCTTCTGTCATCTCCAGTTACAGCTTCCAGCTCTGCCCTTTCATCCCCAATGTCGTGTTTGGACCTGTGAGCAATGAACGCTGTGACTGCGGATTTCAGATTCAGGTCACTGTTTCAAAGGGGCTACAGATGCCACATAGCACCTTCAGAGACGGCCACAAGAAACACAGAACATATGAAAGTGATCACATTCCCTGTCTGCTGATTATGGCTTCCACAAGCCCAGCCGCTCAGTGTTGCTCTCCTGCAGCACCCACCTCCCAGGCCCCACCCAGAGTCCTGCCCACACTCTGCTGGGTCCAAACTCCAGCTCTGGTCCTCGGGTGCCTTCTGGTAAAGCCTAACCTGCCTACAGGATTCAGACACACTCCCGTGCATCAACCATGGGACTGGAACAAATTCCTGCTTGGCTGACCACCGTGGCCTGTGGGCTCCTGCTTCTTCTCCAGGTTCAGGGTGAGGCTTTCATGGGAGTGACCGGGAACTGTGTCAGAGCTGCCAAATTGTGCAGTGGCAGAGTGGAGACTAAGGGAGGAAATGGGCAAGGTAGGGCTGAAATGGTGGAGTTCATTGCTCAGGCACCCTGCGCTTGTGTGATGCTCCCCCCACCCGAGAGTCGGAGTGGGTCCCCTAAGCCATAGAGCAGAAAGGCTAACTAAGGATGCCCACCTTCAAGGAAGGAGCTGAGAATGAAGGGATTGGAGGAACTGCAGATGAACAAGGCCAGACAGCAAGCAGCCTCTAAATGGGGAGTCAGGACATTCTCTCCTAGGCTGGTGGCTGGAGGTGCAGCTATATGCAAGTACTAAACAACTTGACTTTAATGTATCATTTCCTTGGCCAGAGGGGTAGCATGGCTTTCTCAGGGGTATTCAAGAAAAGCTACCTACTCTTGAGGTTAGAGGAGCTCAGTCCTGCACCTGAAATTGGCTCTGAGAGGTCCCAGGGTGCTTTTGACATCATGTATTTGGCCTGATCCGAGGCTGTGGTGTGACTTGGCTTCCAGGGAAAAGGTGACAGCACTCTGCGCCTGCCAAACAGTTTCCACATTATTTGGAGTTAAGTGGGCAGAATTCCTGAACGTGTCCCTCAGTCTTCATCCTCTCCCCTCCAGAGCCCCGCCTGAAGGCCCCAATTCTTTCTATCCTTTTCCAATTTTCCTATTTCCACATGCCTGCTCTTCATGCCTTACCTCCAATGGCCTTTCTCTCTCACCTGATTTAACATTGCTCTCAAAAGTCACCGGGACCTTCTGGACAAGGGATCTGCCTAGCCTCTATAACGGCTCCCATTTTAAATAGTGCTTGGCTTGAACCCATATCAGGAGCATCTTTAACAAGTCATAGGAGAGCACAAATGTGGATCCCCCCCTGCTCTGTCTCATCCACTCCTGGTTCTTCTACAGGAAACACCAAGGTCCCTTTACCTTATACACAGGCTCAGGAGTTTGTCTAAGAAACTCCAAAGATGGAGACTTTGGCCCTTGATTTCAACCAAAATAATTACAAATTCACTCCATTTCTGGCACCACAATTTAACTCTTCCTAGCAAGGAAATCGATCACTTCACATTATGACATATTAGAGCTCCCTAAGGCCACTCAATAGCTTCACTTCGAAGATAATCAGTTAATGCGACAAATCTAAAATCATGGACATTATAGCTTATTTTTGTCCATTGCTGTAACAAACCCACCATGAGGCCTCTGTAGCTGGTAACCGAAGTGAAATTGCATGCACAGTGATCTCGTTCCACATGAAACCCTGTGTGAGCAGCATGTGACAGAGAAGGAGAGTGTGCCTTTTCACTTGGACACCTTAGTGGATTGAATAGCTGCACCAAAATATCTGAAGCCACATAATGGTCAAAAGAAGTATGTTTGTTCAGCTCCCAATTTAGAGTTTGAATATTCACAATCAGGTGGCTGGCTCTAGCAAGACTGTTCAGGACCTTCCAGCTTTGTCACAACCTGCCAATGGCATTTCACAGTAGGTGCACATGGAGAGATGACATGGTTCAAGAAGAAGAAGTATGCCATAGGAATGGCCATAGTCACTCTTCTCTGACAGCTCACTCTCACTGCAAGACCTAACCTGTTTCAGACTCCAGCAGTAATCCCTGTGTGAGGGCTCCCATGGCTCACCCACCTCCCACTAAGCCCTACTCCTTTAAGGTTCCATGACCTCAACAGCCCCACCTTATGCTACGCATCCAGTATATGAATCTTTGGGGTACAAAACATACACAAATCGGTGCATTCTATCCCAGTCCCCAGGTTCATGTCCTTTTCACAGTGCAAAATATGATCATGTTGTGCTTTCAGTCTCCAAAACTTAACTCCTTTGGGCATGATTCTAAAGTCCCATGTTACATCTGAAATTCAAGGAAAATGCCTTTTAACTGGGAGCTTTCAAAGTAAAAACAAGTGTGGTGGTTTTAAGAATTAATGCTGAAACAGGCACAGAGTGAACATTCCTGTGCTAGTTGATTTCTGTCAACCTGACGGAATCCTAGACACATCTGGGAAGAAGGAATCTCAAACGAGAAATCAATTCTAAGAGACTGGCCTGTAGGCAAGTCTGCAGGAACATTTTCTTGATTAATTATTAAAGTGGGAGGGCCCACATTAACGTCTCACCCTGGGCAGATGGTCCTTTGTTATATATAAGAAAGCAGACTAAGCAAGCAATGGAGAGCAAAACCAGTAAACAACATTCTTCCATGACCTCTGCTCCAATTCCTGCCGTGAGCTCCTGCCTTGCCTTCCCCTCAGGACTGTAATCTGAAGATGAAATAAACCCTTTTCTCCTCCAAGTTCCCTTCACAGCAATAGAAATCTGATGAGGACATTCCCATTGCAAAAAGAATGAACAGGCAAATAGAAAAGTGTGCAGGGGCCACTCAAACCTCTCAAAGTCTAGCATGCTGTGCCCATGAGAGCGGGCAGGAGACCTCAGGGATTCAGGAGTCTCCACCCCTGTCTTGTGACACTGCTTGCTGTCTCAGTTATTTTTTTTTTATTTCTGTGATGAAATACTTTGATGAAGGCAACTTATAGAAGAAAGGGTTTATTTTGGTTTATGGTTCCAGATATGGGGACAGATACAGCTGAGAACTCACATCTCAAACTGCAGGAGAGTGAAATGGGAATAGGGCACAGCTTTTGAAAACTCAAATCCCTCCCCCCCAGGGACTTCCTCCAGCAAGGCCAAGTCTTCCAAAAGTATCCAAACAGAACCACCAACGGGGAACCAAATATTCAAATATCTGTGCCTATGGAGACCATTCTCCTTCAAACCAGCACACTGGCTGCAGCCTACCTAGTTGCTCTCTCAAGGTGTAGCTGTGGCCTCTTGGCTTTCATAGGCTGCTGCTGCCAACTGCCTATATTTCAGTTCTGAAATCTCAAGAGCCATGGTCCCGCTCACAGATCTCAAGGCTTTTTCACTAAAAATCTTAGCAGTGTTGCTGGAGTGGAGTCTCCCAGGTTTTTCTTAGAAATCTCAGTGGAACCGGCTATGACCTAAAGTCCTTGAATTCTGCGTCCAACAAATTAGTGCCAGGTAAATACCTCCAAGATATACTGCTTGACCCCTTTGGATCAGTGTCAAGAGCCATCTCTACACTGGTTCAACCATGGGTAGAGCAGATGTACAACATTATACCAGAATGCTAGAAGCAGAAGCCTAAAGCTAGCCTGAACAGTGAGCATGTGGAGCATGCCCGTTCCCTGAACCCCCCAAGCCTCTCTGTTGCGACAGGAGCTTAGAGCAGGAAGATGATGGCAAAGTGGAAGATTTCTACGATGTCTCCAGAGCACCTTCCCATTGTCCTGGGGGCATCCTCTGAGCCCGGGGTCCGTCTATCCACAGTGTTTCTTTTTGTCCCACTCTTACCAGAGCCCTTTGCTCTTTACACGGACATGATGTGAATTTTCAGATTTCTGAGCTCCCTCGCCAGGGATTATTGTGAATTTCACTAGATATGGCCCAGAAGACTCACACGGTTCCCTCTATAGTTTACTTAGAAATTGCTTTCTCCAAACCCTTTTGGGTATCCTAAAATTGACTTTCTGCGAGCTTTAGAGTGTGGATGCAATGCAGCCAGCTTCTTTGTAATATTGTGATATTGTGGCCTTCACTCTAGTTTATAATAGGATGGCTCTCACTCTCTCCCGCCACCTTCTCTTTACTGTGTCTTTACTGTCAGTGTTGCTACTGGCATTCTGCACATGACTGTGTAAACCATCTTTGAAGAGCAAGCTCCTTCCTAGTATTTTATCATCAGAGCCCTCACCACAACTTATAATGTTTGCTTTACAGTAAAATAGGACTCTAGCTATAGATTGTCCCTCCAAACCCTTCCATTATTTGCACACCATTGTGTTCCCATCCCATTTCCCTGTCTTCAGGTATTGTTATGAAGCAACCTCATGTTTGTTTTGTGTTGTTATGACAAAATAGCCAACACTTGATAATGTATAAAGAAAAATGGCTCCTTTAATTCATAGCATTGAAGCCAGAAAATCCATTATGAGTGATACTCTCCGGTGAGATTCTGGTAAGGGTCTTGGAGCTCTGTCACAACGCGTGGCAATGACATTCCATGGATAGACAATATGGACAGGGATTGACCAATAGAGAGGAGAGGGGCCAAATTGACTGTGATTCCAACTGCTGCCGATCTCAAAGAAAATAGTCCACTCTGTGAGATTAAATTAACTCCAAAAAGCCAGCATAAAGCCTTTTCAAGGGCAGCCATGATCCAGTCACCCTTCACTATCCTACCTCTCCACAGATCTACGCCTCAGCGCTGCCAGTTTTGGCAAACAAACCACGGGGGAGAAACAGTACAAACTTGCCCTCTCCAACACCCATGAGTGGCTGTCAGTTCTGGCCTTTCCTGTAGCAGCTGACTTGAAACTGGTTGATCCATGTGAAACTACAATGAGTAAAGTAGCAATAGCGCCCTGAATTCTTGTTTCCCCAGTAAATCCTGCCTTAGAGCAGTCAGTTCTATACAACTGAAACAGGAAACTGACAGAAGGTCCAAGAAAAGTGAATGGTCTCGGAGAAAACAATAGCAAGGGAAGGAGCCCTGACTGATACACCCTCCCTCCCCGAAGCACACTGTGGGCTGGGGTTGCCTGAGGCCTGCACAGCGCGGAGGAATGAGATGTCCTAGGACACGAAGACATATTTAATGAAGCATCAGTGCCCAAAACCCACCTTCAACAATTCCAGGTCTGGCACAACCTAGAGGTACTAGGATTGCATCCTGCTCTTTTGCCATTATTTGATGCAAACTCCAGTTATCTCATGTGGTAATATTCTATGTGAAGATAGCGAAGGAGAAGGAAAAACTGACAGATGATAGATAGATAGATACATACATACATACATAGATACATACATAGACAGATAGATAGATAGATAGATAGATAGATAGATAGATACATACATACATACATACATACATAGACAGATAGATAGATAGATAGATAGATACATAGATGCATAGATGCATAGACAGATACATAAATACATACATAGAAATAGGTAGATAGATTCACAGAGTTAGATGCTTCAACAGTTAATTCTCACTATAATCAACTTTCTTTTCAATTTTTTTTGTCTTGTGTGCATGCTTATAGTTTATTTAAATTTGTTGTTGTTTATTTGTTTTATGTTTTGAGACAATGTCTATCTGTGTAACCCAAGCTAATCTTGAACTCATCTATAGCCAGGTATGACCTCAAACTTTTGAATCCTCCTGGTTCAGCCCTCAGAGTGACTGGGCCATCTTGCCCAGTCAAAGCATATCTGTTTGGGTTTATTCATTTTGTTTGTTCTTTCCATGGTCCTAGAGATCAGACCCCAAGGCCTCTTGTATTCCTGGCCAGCACTGGAACACTAAGATACAATTCCAGTATTTTGAGGGTCTGCAAGGTTGGGGAGGATTGATGCAGTCTTGGGATGTAGTCCAAGTAGTTTCAAACTCTCCCTCCTCTTCCCTCATCTTAGTCAATTGTTGTTAATACAAAGTGTCTTAATTAAGGCTTAAGTCGATCAAGATTTACAAATAAGTAGGTATGTTTATATGGTTTTTTATTCTAATTAGCCCTTTTCAATTTTTTGTTGAAAATAGATTTTTTCATGCAATATATTCTGATTATAGCTTCCCCTTCTCCAACTCCTCCCAGATCCTCCCTACCCACCTAAATTCTCTCTCTCTCTATCTCATTAGAAAACAAACAGGCATCTAATAATAAGTATTATTTTATTGTTGTTATTATTATTAAAACAAACATGAATAGGACAAAACAAATTAACTAACGGGAAAAATGAGGGCCAAAAAAAACCCACTCAGCATGTATAGAAACAGAGACACACATATTCAAACAAACTGAAATCCCATAAAAACACAGAACTAGAAACTATAATATATAAGCAAAAGACCTGTAAGATTAAAATATACAGAGAGAGAGAAAGAGAGAGAGAGAGAGGGAGAGAGAGTTATGAGAGGAAATTACTGAACAATACCATTGCATTCATTTCGTGTTGGACAGCTACTGCTGGGCATGGGGCCTGCACTTAAGTGTGGTTTGTATGCCCAGTGAGACTCCATTGGAGAAAACCACGTTTTCCTTTGTGAGTGGTTACCAATTGGAGATAGCTTCTGGGTTAGGGATGGGGGCTGGTGTTCACTTCCCTTCTCAGTGCTGGGACCTCATCTGGCTTAGACTTGTGAAGGCCCTGTGTTTGCTGCCACAGTCTGTATGAGTCCATAGTGTGTCAGTCCTGTTGGCTCTAGAAGGCTTGTTCCATGGTGTCCTCCATCCCCACAGGCTCTTACAGTCTTCTTGCTTCTTCCCCTGCAGTTCCTGAGCCCTGAGAGGAGATATTTGATGGAGACACTATTTAGGACTGAGTGCTCCAAGGTCTCTCACTCTCTGCACATTGTACAGTTATGGATCTCTTTCTTTGTTCCCATATTGCAGAAGGAAGCTTCTCTAATGACAGCTGAGCAAGACACTGATCTATGAGTACAATAGAATGTCATTAGGAATCATTTTACTCCTGCCCTTCTGAAGAACAGAATCTTGTTTGTCCCAGGCTATCTAGTATCAGGTTCTAGGCCATCCATCTAGTTTCTGGCATGGGTTCCATCGCACATGGAGTGGGCTTTAAATCCAATCAGATAGTGGTTGATGACTCCCACGACTGTTGTGCTACTATTGCACCAGCGTATCTTGCAAGCAGGTCACCATTGTATCATAACATTTGATACACAGTTAAAATATTGTAACTACCCATTTCAGTGTTCACTTCAGTGGTTTTTCATTGTGTAGAGTTCTCCCAATATATCACCAAATCTTAGCATTCAGTACTCAAGCGCCCCTATTGTGTGTCAATCAAATCAATGGAGTCCTGGACAGTGGTGGTGTGAGGTCATGTGACAAACAAGAACTGCATTAAAGTAGCATTTGCTGTCCTTGGTCCTTGGAAGAGGCTGACAAAGAAGTGGGCGAAAAAGCCTTTACTGTGGTAGCAGCTGATTGTGTAGGCCCAACCTTGATGTCACCTCTCCATCCACAGGCCAGGACTCATCCAGTCCCATCAGGACTACACACACAGGCCAGATACAAGGCAGCCTCGTCCACATGAAGGGCCATGATGTGGGTGTCCATACTTTCCTGGGAATTCCCTTTGCCAAGCCACCTGTGGGATCACTGCGCTTTGCTCCCCCTGAGCCACCTGAGCCATGGAGTGGCGTGAGAGATGGGACCTCCCATCCGGCCATGTAAGTTCTCCTGAGGCCCTGGGGTTGATGGGTGCTGTGAAGTCTGGGCCAGACGGCAGTAGTTCCTCATCTCAAGCTCACAGTGTTTTTCTACTGTGCGGGGGAATTTCCCAGAGCATTTTCAAAACTTTCTAATATTAAGTGAGCAAAACAACTCTGCCATCCTCTTAGTTCAGGGCTTGGCAACTGGATGGCACTGATCAGTGTTCTCTAACATTCAGAAAAGGGTCTCTGGGAGAGGTTTGGGTTGACTCCCAAGACCTGTAAGATTCCCAACTAACAACATCAGAAACTAGGTCCTTAGAGAGGACAATGGTAGCTCCTTGCAAATTCCACCTTCCACTGTCACTGTCCTTATAGGGCTAGATGTCACTAGGTAAGAAATAAGTATATATGTATGTTAGATGCCTTTCCTATTGCTGGGACAAAATATATGTCCAAAGCAACTTAATGAGGAAGAGTTTGTTGTGATATATAATTCAAGGGTAATGCCCATTTGGTAAGAAAGTCATGGCAGCAGGAATGTAAGGTGTCTTGTCACATTATACCCACAGTGAGGGAGAGAGAGAGGGAGAGACTGATGCTCAACTTACTATCTCCTTTCTATTCAGTCCAAGGCACCAGCAAACAGAGTAGTACTGTCCACTTAGAGGCCATGTCTTCCTATCATAAATAACCTAGAAAGAGCCTCCCAAACAAGCCTATAGGTTTGTTTCCGTAGTGATTCAAAATCTCATCAAGTTGACATTCAGGATGTCACAATGTGCTTCTGACAGGCGATTATGGAAGAGATGAGGACCCTAAGAGTCTGGATTTGGAATGAGAGAGGTCCCCACTACCCTATGGGAAACTAGCCTCTACTCACTCAGGAATTTCAGTGTGACACAGCTGTCCTGTTCCGGAACTGGTTGACTAGAGTGAAAAATGGTGAATACCAATACCTTCAATCAAAGGTCTTGATTTCCCACCCTCAGGAGGAGGAGTATCCAAGCCCCTCAAGAACCTTGAGACGTTACTAGACATCTGGGCTCCATCTCAGCTTCTCCAGAGCCTATAGTCTGACCTTGATGGGCAGGAACTTAGAGACTGATCATGTGTAGGCAAGACATCAGGAAGGAAGTGCATAGGATATTTGGAAGCATATTCCGTGGGCACCCCATGTCCCTGGGCTGACTGTCTGTCACGGTTGGTCACCAGGTGTCTGCAGGACATCAGTGCACTGAATATGCAGGCTCTTAAGCTGCTGAAGCTGACCCTGCCTCCCATCCCCATGTCTGAGGACTGCCTCTACCTTAACATCTATACACCAGACCATGCCCATGAGGGTTCCAACCTGCCTGTGAGTGTGGAGTCCTGCTCATTCTGGGATAAGAGGGCATTTCTTCTAGACAAAGATTAGATCAGTCTGGGCCATGCTGCAGTGCACCCTGACGAAAAATCTCTTCGTATAATCTAACCAGCTGCCAACTTATGTCTAGATCTAGTGAGTGCACAGTAACCGCACTCTGAAGTCACCAAAGACCTAGCCATTGATTTTCGTTGAACTAATGAGACTTAAGAACACTTTTGGGGGCTGGAGATATGGCTCAGTGGTTAAGAGCACTGGCTGCTCTTCCAGAGGACCTAGGTTCAATTCCCAGCACCAACATGGCGTCTCACACCTGTCTATAACTCTACTTTCAGGGCTTTGACACCTTCCCATAGATATACATGCAGGCAAAACACCAATTAAACATATATATATATATATATGTATATATATTATCCCTATTGTTCCCCCACAAAAGTTTCTGAGAATAATCCAGTCAGGCTTTGGTGCTGGGGTGGACTCCAGAGAGTAAGGCTTGTGTCCATGGCTGTGCTTGAACCTCTCACCCATAGAAATGCCAGGATATCCAGTTGGGCATTTGTCTATGCGGGCAGCTGCTCAAAGAAGAAGTTGTACTAACTCTGAAGGGAAGCCAGCTGGGTTATATGGGAGACACATGGAACCTATCTTGATGACTCCAGGTGATGGTGTGGATCCATGGTGGTTCTCTGGTTATAGGCATGGCTTCCTTGTATGATGGGTCCATGCTGGCAGCCACTGAGGATGTGGTGGTGGTCACTATCCAGTACCGCCTGGGTGTCCTAGGCTTCTTCAGGTGAGTCTGGGACTGGGTTGGGCAATGGGGCCTGAGAAAAATAAGGACATCCCTGTGATTCCTGTCCTTTCCACTTCTCAGCACTGGAGACCAGCACGCCAGAGGCAACTGGGGCTACCTGGACCAAGTGGCCGCCCTGCGCTGGGTCCAGCAGAACATCGCCCACTTTGGAGGCAACCCTGACTGTGTCACTATTTTTGGCGAGTCCGCAGGTGGCATATGTGTGTCTTCACATGTTGTGTCCCCCATGTCCCAAGGACTCTTCCACAGAGCCATCATGGAGAGTGGGGTGGCCCTCATATCAATCCTCATCTCAGAATCCTCTGAAACAGTCTATAGAGTGAGTGCCCCCAATAACCCCAACCCTGATCTGTTGTCTCAGCTTTCACCCTCAGAAACTCTGGTTCTCTGTCTGACCAACAAGACAAGGACCACAGAGGTACCCAGGCAGCTGCCCCTGTACAGGAATTTCTAAAGAGCTGAAGGCTAGAATTTACTCCTCTCTGCTTCCCACTGACTTTGTATTCCATAGAAGCATGCTCGGGCATGGTGATAGTATAAACAAAGCATGTATGTCATCATATGTGACAGCCCCTCTCACACCTGCCGTAATGTACATACCTACGTACATATATACTTCATGAGATCCGAGGAACACCTGAACCCAAGTGGTACCTTGGTAAAAAACCTTTCCTGCCTGGAAGGCTGAGCCATCCCCGGCCTGATGTCTTTATAGGTGCTTGCCAACCTGTCTGGATGTGAGCAGGTGGACTCAGAGGCCCTGGTGAACTGTCTACGAGACAAGACTGAAGAAGAGATTATAGCTCTTAACAAGGTTGGACCAAGTGGTAGGATAGAGGGGCAACAGGAAATAAGATAGCCTGCCCTAGGCTGCCTTCAACTCCCCTGGACACTGACTTCATTCCATCCCTCATAACCTAACACCCAGGAAGAGAGCTGAACACCAGGATATGGTAAATCAGCTGTGGGACCTCATAGACTGGGTGTGACAATCCTGAGACGAGACAGACAGGAGTGGGAGACATAGCCTAAGATCAGAACTGTCAAGGACCTGACCTTCCTCCTTAACAGCCAATGTTCCTTCAGGCCTTCAAGGTCACCCCTGGCATAGCTGATGGTGCCTTCCTGCCCAGGCATCCCAAGGAGTTGCTTGCCTCTGCTGACTTCCGATCTGTCCCCAGCATTATTGGTGTCAATAATGATGAGTATGGCTGGATCATTCCCTCGGTAAGGCCCAGGTGCAAGGCCCTTGGTCTCTGGGAAGCCTGTTCTATAGTTCCATGTGCTCTTGACCATAGCACAGGCTCTCCTCTTACCACTTAGAGCATTAGCGCCACTGACTCCCAGAAGGAAATGGACAGACAGACTGTGCAAGCTATCCTGCGGAGAAGGGCAGCCCAGATGGTGAGATTTCTTGGGCACTATAAGAAAAGTAGAGCGCATCTCCATCATATCCTGTTCATTCAACAAACTGCAGGGACAAAGACTGGACCATGATGGTACTTGTGGGTTGAGTTCCCCCAGAGCCTGGACCCTTCTTAATCTGTTGCTGGGCCATACTCTTCATCCTGAGCCTGTGACCTGACTGCCTCAGGGACTGTCTAATATAACTCTCCCTGATCCCTCTGGGCCAGATGTGGCCTCCTGAATTTAGTGACCTGATTATGGAGGAGTACATGGGAGACAATGAGGACACTCAGCTTCTCCAAGTGCAGTTCAAGGAGATGATAGAAGACTTCACCTTTGTGATCCCTGCGCTGCAAGTAGCACATTTTCAGCGTGAGTACATCTGGAGCTGAGGCCTGATGCCTACAGGCAGCTCAAAGCCGTGGTGCACAGTTGAACTCTGGGGTGTTCAGACCCCCACCCTGTCCGAAGGCAGGCACTTAATGTCCCTCATCTAATTCTTGGGACTTGTCTAAGACATAGGAACCTTCCAAATTTCACTGGTGAGGAAACTAAGTGACCACAATATCCTAAGACTGTATAACAAAGATTTCTGAGACCGTGATTTAACCTAGTCCCTCCCTAAGTCCCTGCTCCAGCATGGGGTTTCACATTTCACTATTCAAACTCTGTCCAGCTTTGGCCCTACATCCAGTCATCACAGTTGAGGAAGGACCAGGCAAGGGTCCACTTTCTCAGCCTGTCCTTGCCTGCAGGTTCCCATGCCCCCGTATACTTCTATGAGTTCCAGCACCGACCCAGTTTTTTCAAGGACTCCAAACCACCTCATGTGAGGGCCGACCATGGTGACGAGGTTCTCTTTATCTTCAGATCATTTTGGGGAGGCACCCAAAGTGAGTATCTTTATCCCCCAGGCTGCAGGCCCTTCAGGTATATTCGGATGGGGGGACTGAGGTTCAGAGGAAATACAGCCTGACTTGTACACCATGATGTATCTCAAAAGGCTGATGTGAGGTTAGAAACCCAACCCCTTCCCACTCCTGCCTCTGTTTCCTCCAGCTGTCCCTACCTGCATGGGCCATGGAAACAGGCATGATAGTAGAGTGGGTTGTCTTATACTACTTGTTTATTTGCTTGTTTTGACTTTTTGAGGCTAACTCTCCCTGTGTAGTCCATAGTTCTTGACAATTCTCCTGTCTCAGTCTTCTGAATGCTGACATTAGAGGCAAGCACTATGACTCCTAGCATGGGAAGGGTATTCTAAAGGCATGATTATTCCCAACCTCCTTTTGGTTGGAAGGAAGGAGGACATTCTGGGGCATGAATGAGCCCAAAGGAGTAGAAATTGGAGGCTGGGATGAGTAAGACAGAATGTGCAGGTGCAGGAGTGGATTATGGGTGGCAGGAAGGGAAGAGAAAGGACCAGGCTACAGCTGGAACGGTGAGTATAGAACTTGAGTGGACGCTGTATGAGAAGCAAGAGTCAGGAGCCTTAATCTCCCCCTTCTGTAGTTGACTTCACTGAGGAGGAGGAGCAGCTGAGCAGGAGGATGATGAAGTACTGGGCCAACTTTGCACGACATGGGTGAGAACTCGCCTCTCCCTCAACCTCTAAGGAGTTGACTGACATCCAGGGCTGCCCTTGTGGTTGGTGATTTCATTAGCGATCATGGGTCTTTCATCACATGATAGCCTCATCCCCACCTCAGGATCTACTTAGACAACTGTAGAAACTGGTCTCTGATCATCACCCAGTGACACAGATGTAGAGCCATAGTTTTATAGTACTATTCTTTAGAGCATACCTCTGAAAGGAGGGGAAAAATCACGTCAGGGATATTTGTCCCCCCCCCATGGAACAGACAATACTAAGATTTCCTTGTTTTCCTACACCAGTATACCTGCCTCTAAATTACCATAACTGCTTAGACCATTGCCCTGACCCAAATCAGGGAATGTTGTCCAAGTTCAGCAGAACCCAAAGTAACCTTTGCTCTCCCTGCTGGGAGGATGTGTCTACAGGAACCCCAACAGCAGAGGCCTGCCCCACTGGCCCATGTTTGACCATGATGAGCAGTACCTGCAGCTGGACGTCCAGCCTGCTGTGGGCCGTGCCCTGAAGGCCAGAAGACTGCAGTTCTGGACCCAGACTCTGCCTCAAAAGATGCAGGAGCTAAAAGAGGCTGAGGGCAGGCATATGGAGTTATAGCACCCTGTGTCAAGTCACAGTTTGTCCTAAGTGTAAGTGGGATTATTCTGAGGTTTCCAAATACCTTAAAAAGAGATAGAGGGTGTTGACAGAGGTTTTTATCCTGCCAGGTCCCAGACTCATTTAGTCCCAAAGAAACACACAGAGGCCTACATTAATTATAAACTGATTGGCCTATTAGCTCAGGCTTCTTATTAAATAATTCTTATATCTTAAATTAGTCCATAATTCTTATCTGTGTTAGCCATGTGGCTTGGTATCTTTTATCAGTGAGGCACCTTCCTCTTGGTCTGGGTGACAACTGCAGACTGAGCCTCTCCTTTTCCTAGAATTCTCCTGTTCTGGTCACCCTGCCTGGCTACTGGCCAATCATCATTTTATTAAACCAATACAAGTGACAAATCTTTACAGGATACAAGACCACTGTCCCACAGCAATAGGGGATCCACACTTTTACATAGTCATTAAACTCATATGCTCAAAACTTATGGAGGCTCTTGTACATGATATATGTTCCCTGCTAAGCCTAATATGGGTCACTTTCTGTTACACACAGTAAGCATACAGGGGGCTATGGATGGGTGAGTCCCAATAGACAACATCTTCCTTTATGCTACAGTAGGCAAGGATCCCTCCCTGCCTCCCTCACCTCAGCTTCACCCACCCTCCTTCCTCTCCTCTCACTTCTCAGGCCCTCCACTACTAGTGATGTAGCCTGGGGAGGAGTTCAGTAACCTGGGTGACCGAATTCCTTTCTAACATCTTAGCGAGATCCTGTCCTGACTCGTGGGTAGCACTTTGCCCTTCCCACCATAAGTCAGCAAACAAGTTCCCATAGGCCCCATTTGTAAGAACAAGTTCCCACAGACTCCATTCATATAAACAAGTTCCCACAGACTCCATTCATACAAACAAGTTCCTACAGACCCCACTCATACAAGCCCCATATAAGCCCATTTTCTATTGTTATAACAAAATATCTGAACCAGCAACTTATAAAAAGAAGAGTTTCTGAGCTGGCAAGGCAGCTCAGCCATTAAGGACACATGCCATCAAGCCTGACAGCATGAATTTGAACCCAGAACCCACACAGTAGAAGAAGAGAACTGACTTCCCACATTGTCCTCTGGCCTTCACATATGTTCTGTGGTTCATACTCACACACTCACACACACACACACATACACACACACACACACAAATGAATAAATGTAAACTTTTTTTTAAAAAAAGGAAGTTTTTTTCTCTAAACTCAGTTTTAAGACAGAAAACTCTAAAATTGGATACCTTCTCCTAATGGGACACTGGACTGGCTCACAACACAGCAAAGAGTCAAAAGGAAAATGGCCAAGTAAGAGGCAATGATGTGGGATGTCCTTCTGTAAATGTGTTGCTTTTATTGGCTAATGAATAAAGCTGCTTTGGCCAATAGCAGGGCAGAATATAGCTAGGCTGGAAAAGATATATAGAGAGAGTAGGCAGAGTCAGGGAGACACAATGTAGCTGCCGAAGGAGAGGGAACCAGGACCTTACCTGGTAGGCCACAGCCTCATGGCAATACACAGATGGGTAGAAATGGGTTAATTGAAGATGTAAGAGATACCTAGAAATATGCTAGAGCCATTGGTCAAACAATGTTTTAATTAATACAGTTTCTGTGTGGTTTTTTGGGTCTGGGCGGCTGGGAAACAAGCAGTCTCCGTTTACAAGGCAAACACAGGGGCTGCCCATGCTATTTAACAGTTGGACTCCGGAGTTTTTTGGAATGCCACTACTACCTGTCAAGAGCAGTGATTCCAGGGCCTAATTACACCCCACCAGGTCCCACCTCATAGAGATTCCATCACTTCTCAGCATTTCCACAATGCAGATAAAGCTTCTAGCACATGAACCTTGACAGGATATGCATTACCTAACTATAAGTCACGGTACCACTTCTACTTCCAAGGATTTTGCCCTTGTGGTGGGGCTCACCTAGCTGGGAGTTATATGAAATGAGGGAACCTCAATTGAGAAAATGCCTCCATGAGTTCCTGCTGTAAGGCATTTTCTTAACTAGTGATTGTTGGGGGAGGGCCCAGCCCATTGTGGGTAGTGTCATCCCTGGGCTAGTGGTCCTAGGTTCTATAAGAAAGCAGGCTGAGCAAGCCATGAGAAGCAAGCCAATAAGCAGCACCCCTCCATGGCCTCTGCATCAGCTCCTGCCTCCAGGTTCCTGCCTTGTTTGAATTCCTGTCCTGACTTCCTTTGATGATGAACAGTGATAAAGATGTATAAGCTAAATAAACCCATTCCTCCCCAAGGTACTTTGGTCATTGTGTTTCATCCATCACAGCAATAGTAACCCTAAGACACCTCACCCTCTTATGACAAGGCAGCAGAGACTGGGTTTGCACATAGAAATGGAGGCAGGAAACAAACCCTAAGAATGTAGAACTTAGAGCTCCCAGGTCTCAGCCACCATGGCCATTAATTATGGAAAATGTAAAGGCCCCAGGTCTTAGATATTGACCCTGAAGACAATATCCACCCATAATTGGCATTTAAAGCAACTTACCCTCCATTTTCAGTGTGATACAACCCTGTAGCTGTAACCCCTGCAAGGAAGCTAGGCAGGAAGATCTCAGCCCCAGGTCAGCCTGATGACATTTTCTGAATAGAAACGGGGAAGGAGTGAGAATATGAGCAAAGGGGTCAAGATCATGATGGGGACACCCACAGAAACACCTGACCTGGGCTGGTGGGAGCTCCCTGACTCTGGACTAACAGCAGGGGAACCTGCATAGGACCAAACTAGGCCCTCTGAATATAGGTGACAGTTGTGTGATTGGGTAGTCTGTGTGGCCACTGGCAATGGGACCAGGACTTATCCCCAGTGCTTTAACTGACTTTTTGAAGCTCATTCTCTTTGGAGGAGTGCCTTGCTCAGCCAAGATATAGGCGGGAAGGCCTTGGTCCTGCCTCAAAGTGATGTGCCAGACTTTGTTGACTCCCGATGGGAAGCCTTACCCTCTCTGAGGAGTGGATGGGGGTGGGGTGGGGAGAGCAGGTGGGGGAGCAGGAGGAAGGGAAGGAGTGGGAACTGGGATTGGTATGTAAAATGAGAAAAGATTGTTTTAAAATATAAAAAGAAAAGAAGGAAAGAAAAGGAAGAAAGGAAGGAAGGAAAGAAAGAAAGAGAGAAAGAGAGAGAGAGAAGGCAGAGAGGAGGTGGGGGAGGGGCTTGGAGGAAAGGAGGGAAGGGAAACTGCAGTCAGGATGTAAAATAAATAAATTTTTTTTAAAAAGAGAAGTTAAGCAAAATGCACTCTACAGCCTGAAAAAAGAAAAAGTGTTAGGAATATTCTTAAGACGAGCCTCTCCGCCTACGCAAATAATTCCAATCAGACCAAATTAGATGCAGGACTAGGTATGTACACAGGATGCTGATCCTAAACCACCCTGCAATAGGTAGAGAGGGCCCAGGTAGGTTCCTTGTGTCCTGTCTTCTGCCTTTACTCCAGCACTATTTGGTCTACAGACACTGCGAGACCACACTTACTTGACCGTTGCACATCTACTAAAAGGGTCACCTATAAGATCTTCCCTGGTTGTGGGATTGTGATGGGAAACAGGATATCCAGACATGTCAAGGAGCAGAGGTTCCTACCCCCTAGCTCTGTGGAGGCCTGGTCGTGCAGGGAGGTATCTTCCTGCCCTTCACAGTCCCCCTGCAACCTCAGGGTCACCTGACCTCCTCCCACTTGCCAGGGCATCCATGTGGGTAATTGTGTCAACACACTGTTATCCCTAAATATTCCCTTTTCCCCTACCTCCCACGTCTCTTTTGTTTGACTAAACTCCCCCATGTATAACTAATCCCCCTATGTATGCATAAGCAGGTATACTAGCTTTTGCAAGCATGAGTTAAAACCAAAGATTGATATTAGGATATCTTCCTCAATTACTTTCCCATTAACTTTTTGAGACGGGATCTCTGACTGAGCCTGGGTCTCACAGATTTACCTAGACTGGCTTTCAAGTTAGCACCCAGGATCTGTCTGTTCCCACTTCTCAGCACTGAGGTTACAAGTGCACACCGCCATGCCTGGCCTACGCCTGGCTTTTGTATGTGTGCAAGGGATCTGAGGCAAGGTACTCATGCTTGTACAACAAGCTTTCCGCTAGCCCCAGATCTGGCTACTTTTTAAGACACATACATACATACATACATAAGTAAATAAATACATGTTTATTTTATGTGTATGAATGCTTTGCCTGCATAGGTTTGGCTCCTTTTAATAAAGTTTTATGGACATTCACACACATGA
Organism: Ondatra zibethicus; assembly: GCA_004026605.1. Lineage (NCBI taxonomy): Eukaryota > Metazoa > Chordata > Mammalia > Rodentia > Cricetidae > Ondatra > Ondatra zibethicus. The sequence goes on from PVIU01014720.1 coordinate 22,318, forward strand.
CTTCCTATGATCACTTGCTTTCAAACTTTAGAATTCAAACCTAAAGCAGAGTCACTGAGTCATGTGGAAAGTATGTTGAACCTTTAAGAAATTGTAGGGCTGGAGGCCAGCTCGATGGTAGAGCCCTTACCTAGTATGTTCAAAGCCCTGGGATTCAATGCCCAGCACCACCAAAAAGAAAATAAAGCCAAATTAGGTGACACAGGCCTATAATACTACTCAGAGGTCTAAGGCCAAAGATCACATGTTAAGACCTGCCTGAGCTACAGAGCAAATTCTAAGGCATCTGATAAACTTAGTAAGAGCCTGTCTCAAAATAAAACACCAAAAGTGGGGGGAGGGTTGAAACTAGAGCTCATAGTGGAGCACTTGTCTAGCATGTGAAAGACCTTAGGCCCAATCCCCAGAATCAGAAACACGTAAAAAAAGACAAATAAGGGGAAAAAAAGATAATATTGAATCATCTTCAAAATAATCATCTCATAGCACCTGAGCATGAAGACACCAGTAGCTTTGTGTCCTCACCAATATTTAATCTAAGGGGCCTGAAATATTATATTGGATGGGTATGGTTGCAGACGTTTCCCTAAATATTTAGTGTCTGCTTCTGAAGAAAGAGAGAGAGAGAGAGAAAGAGAGAGAGAGAGAGAGAGAGAGAGAGAGCTTTATTACTCTGGTATCATCTTACTTTGAGAGAAGATCTCTTTTTGTCACACTCCACCCAGGCAGCAGGCTTGGCAGCAGATCGGAAAGCGGAGAAAGGCGGAACTTAAGAAAATTGTCCTCTGATCTCCACACCTACATCTATGCATACCTTTATGCATGCATACATACATGTGCAAGCACGCACGCACACCCCATACCACACACAATAATAAATAAGTAAATAAATTGTTCCTGTGATGCCTTCATTCTGCGTTTTTAAATTTAGAACTTCACTAAACTAATGGATGAATTTCTAGATATATATGTCCTACAAAAAATAGTCTCCAAATGGAAACATAAAAAGACCCAGAACAATAATAAACAATAAAAACACTACTGGACATCAGCATCCTTGATTTCAAGTTATACTACAGAGTTACAGTAATAAAAACAACACGGACTAGAGTATAAATACACTGATATATAGACTATAACTGAGGACCCAGACATAAGCCTGCACTCATACAGCCCCCTGAATTTTGACAATACACATTGGAGGAAAGACAGTATCTTCAATAAATGCTGCTGACCTTAACATGAGACCTGATATCCAGTATAGTAACACACTTGGACTTACAGACTCAGGGAAGGATTTTCTGAACAGAACTCTGGTAGTACATATTTAAGACCAACAATTGCCCAATTGGGACCTCATGAAACTAAGCCTTCTGTAGAGCAAAGGACACCATCATTCAAGTGAAGCGGTAGCCTACAGAATGGGGGAAAAGTCTTTACTGGCTATACATCTGAAAGATGGTTGGTTTCTAGAACATAGAACAAACTCAAAAACAAAGAAAAGGAAGGAAGGGAGGGAGGGAGGGAGGGAGGGAGAGACAGACAGACAGACAGACAGACAGACTAAACACCAAGAAAACAACTCAATTAAAAACTGGAGCATGTTTCTACAAGACCTGAGTTCAATTCCCAGCACCCACATGGAAATTCACAACTGTCAGTAACTGCAGGATCCAACACTCCCAAACAGACAAAACACCAATAAGATATAAATAAATAAATAAACTGGAGTGTGGAATTAAACAGAGAGAAACAAAAGAAATACAAATAGCCAAGAAATAGGTTTCTTTTTTTTTAATGTTCAACATACATAGCCATCAGGGATATGTAAATTGAAAGTTCCTTGAGATTTCATCTTGCCCCAGTCAGAATGGTGAAGATCAGCTTAAAAAGGAGGAAGAAGAGGAAGAGAGGAGAAAACAAATACAGGATTTGTGGGAGTGCACACTGGAGAACTGGTGCGTCCACTATGAAAACCCAGTGTAGAGATTCCTCAGAATGTTAAAGATGGACGCCGGAGCGATGACTCAGCAGTTGAAAGCACTGGCTGCTCTTCCAGGGGACTGAAGTTTGACCCAGCAGGACAGCTCACAACTGTTTGTAGTTCCAGGCCCACGGGATACAATCCCTCTTCTGACTTCCAGGGGCACTGCATCCATTGGTACACAGATAATGTAGACAAAACACCCATACACACAAAATAATAAGGATTTAATTAATTAATTTTTAAAAACTAGAAATAAGGGATGGAAAGATGGCTCATGGGTTAAGAGCTCTGGCTGTTCTTCCAGAGGACCCAGGTTTAATTCCCAGCACCTACATGATAATTCCAGTTCCAGGGGCTCCAACACCCTCTTCTAGCCTCCTTGGGCATCAGGCATGAAAGTGGTGCACAGACATACATGCAGGCAAAACACCCACACACACAAAATTAAGTTAGAATTTGAAGGTTAAAAATATTTTTGAAGGGGAGAGAGGCTTGGTCCTGCCTCAACTAGATATACCAGACTTCGTTGACTCTCCATGGGAGGTCTTACCCTTTCTGAGGAGTGGGTGAGGGGGTTGGGGGGAGGTAAGGTGAGAGGGGAGTGGGAAGAGGGGATGGGGTGGGAACTGTGATTGATATGTAAAGTGAAAAACTTCTAAATAAAAATTTTTTAGCTAGGAGCAAAGAAGCAGCGAAGCACACACCTTTAATCTTAGCACTCACTTGTCAGGCAGAGGCAGGCAGGTATCTGTGAAGTTAAGTCCATTCTGACTTACACAGCAAGTTCCAGACCAGTCAAGGGTACACAGTGAGATCTGTCTTTTAAAAAAGCTGGAAACAGATCTCCTGTAAGTATGATCCAGCTATATCACTCTTGGGCATATTCCCAAAGGATGCTACATCCTACTACAGATACCCAGGTCAACGTTGATTGCTCCATAGAGGCATGCAGAACCTGACATTGCTGGGCTCCGAGCCTGTGAAGGACAAGACCTATAGGTACAGGCTGGTTTTCAGGAGATACTATAGACGGTCTAATGCTGAGTCCCCGTAATCCTCCTCTGAGAAGTCAGCCTGAGTTAGCTCCCCTCCATCCACACAGAGACCAGGATACTCCAGACTCTATAGGAGATGTCCTGCTTCCTCCAAGGTAACAAAGCCTGGGAAGTCCCTGCCAATTCCTTGTGCCAACAGTCTCATGTTGCAAGTTTTTACAAGATTTCTTTTGAAACAAGATCTCTTTATGTAGCCCTGACTGTCCTGTAACTCACTATGTAGGCAGACATAACCTCAAACTCAGAGATCCGCCTGCCTCTGTCTCCCAAGTGCTGAGCTTAAAGGCGTGCGCCACCATACCTGGCTTAATTTCATGACAGTCAAGGGGATAAGTGACTGTGCACTGGGCCTGAGTGATAGAGTTGGGGAGACTTGCAGATGTGCCAGTCACACATATCCCCCCACCCTCTCCTCCCCCATGCTACTCTTCCTCCTCTTTCTTCCTCTCTGTCCTCTATGTTCATGTGTGCACATGTGGAAGGCAGAGATACACAGACTTCTGTGGATTTTTTAAGATTTATTCTCTTTCTCTCTTTCTCTCTCTCTCTCTCTCTCTCTCTCTCTCTCTCTCTCTCTCTCTGTGTGTGTGTGTGTGTGTGTGTGTGTGTGTGTGTGTGTGTGCTGGAATTACAAGCAGTTGTGAGCAGTCTCATGTGAGGGTTGATGACCAGACTCTGATCCTCTACAAAATCAGCAAGCACTCCTAACTGCTGAGCAATCTCTTCAGTCCCCCACACCCACACCTTGCTTTTAAAAAAAAAATAAAACAAAAGAAGCTTCTCTGATGAATTGATTTATAGGTATAATTAGGAGTCCTATAATGCCAAATACATGTGAATGCTGCATAAAAGTTCTTATCCTATGTGTTTATGGAATAATGTGGGGAAACAACAGTTATGTTACAGAGTTGTTTCTATCTATAACAGGAACAAGGAAAATAGAGAGAAGAGAAACCTTCAGGCAAGCGGAAATGATTGAGACTCTCGGAGAACAACTTCAGCAATATTTGTGTGTTACCCTAGAGAGTCAAGTCTCTTCACCTGATTCCGTGAAAGGCTTTACCATAAAGTTTCCCATTGCCTCTACTGGCTCAGTATCTTCTGGTTTTAGAGGAAAAGGAGTAATAGACAGTTGGTCCCCACATTAGGAACCCTTATAGTGGAGGGAATGAAGACACTCCCAATACTAACTCCTTCAGAAAGGCCATCAAATTCTGCTAGGGCTAACACAGTACACAGTGCCTTTTTCAGTGGTTTTTAATATTCTCAGACCTCACCACTTCAATTCTTCTTTCATGAAACACAACCCCCATCATCAGGCATTCACATCCAAAAAAATAATCTCCTTGTGTGAAATGAATATGGAAGTTTTGAAGTGTTCATATAAATAGAATCAAAAAGCCAAGGGCAGAGGCAGGGCACCATGTGAGGGAAGAAAACGCATGATGTCAGCAACTACAGAACAGGGCCATGTGACGTGGCTAAGCTGTGGGTGTCAAAGAAACAGCAACACCCCAAGTGTGGTGGCTATTGACTGGGCAGGCCCAACCCTGATGGCATCTCTCCACCCACAGGCTAAGACTCAGCCAGACCCATCAGGACAACACACACAGGGCAGGTGCAAGGCAGCCTCGTCCATGTGAAGGGCACTGATGTTTGGGTCCACACCTTCCCGGGAATTCCCTTTGCCAGGCCACCTCTGGGATGCTGTGATTTGCACCCCCAGAGCCTCCTGAACCATGGAGTGGTGTGAGGGATGGGACTTCTCACCCAGCCATGTAAGTTCTCCAGGAGTCCAAGGGACTTCAGACCCTAAGGTGAACGGGAGATCTGAGCCATTGGGTGCTTACAGCCATTCTTCCCTCTCAACCCCACAATCAATTTTCCCTCTCTGAGTGAGGAATTCCTCTGTACATTTTCCAAGGACTGCGTTGAGCCTCACAGATTAGAATAACTTTTCCAGACTCATAGTACAGAGCCTAGCATCCACAGGCATTAAAGACATGAGCAGAGATACTCATGTAGTATGATTAGAGCAGTATCTAGTGTTTCCTGCCACTAAGGGAGGTAGCTCTGGAAGAAATCTGGGTGGTTCTACCAATTTTGAAAAACCCCTGGATACTAGTGGCAGAAACAGAATGATCCTGAGAAGTACATCAATGTTGGGTCCTTGGGTTCTATACCACTGGGTCAAACCACAGGGCCAGTGCTATCACAAGTGCATGTAATTCAACCTGGAAAAGATAGAACACATGAGAACCCCTAGACTTAGGATGTGTGGGAAAACTAAATTCCACTCATTCATGGATGGGTAGAGTGGGGGACACTTCCTATATACAGGCCTGAATGGGTAATGAGGAAGTAGTGACTGCCATCTGCACCCAACGGTTCCCACAGAGGATACTGAGTCTCAGTTTCCTATCCTCGAGAAGAGTGGGGTCTAAGGCCCTCAAAACCATGGAGTCTTCTTGGAACACTGGGTTCTCTCTCGGTGTCCCTGAAAGCTGAGACTTGAACTTTGTGGGAAGGGACTTTAGAGAAGGATCGTGGTGAACAGGACACCAAGGAGTGAGGAGTATGAAGATACTTGGCAGTCAACCTAGGATCTAGTTTGAGTAAGGCACAGTTCCTAGAATAGCTGCCATTTTTACCAGGTGTCTTCAGAAAGCTGACAAAATGAATGAACTGGTCATGGCCCCATTGAATCTGACTCCACCTTCCACATCCATGTCTGAAGACTGCCTTTACCTCAGCATCTACTCACCCGCCCATGCCCATGAGTGTTCTAACCTGCCTGTGAGTACCATCACGGTCCACTGTGAATGGGAGAACATTTTGCCTGCAGGAATATTAGAAGGAATAAGATTAGCATGTGCCCTTCATGAGAATCTTCTCACTGTGGACCAGGGTAGGCAGCGGGCTCATGGGTATAGGAACACAGAGCCTTGATAGCTCCAAGAGTCAGAAGATATGGTCATGAAGTGTACTTAGGGCTCATTCTATTAATTCCCAAATAAGAGAACTGTAGAAGTTAGCTCGATTTGGAAATATTTTTATTTTATTTATTATAAGAGGAAAACTCATGAAACAGCAATGAGAAGTCCAAGCTCAGCTCTGCTGCGAGGGAACCACACAGAGAGAGCGCACCTGGGCCGTGGGCCATTTTTCTCCGGGTCCCAGAAAGCCACACCCTAACTTGGTCCTACCTTTTAAAGATAATTGGTTGACAAAGATTCCCCATCAGAAAACAAACAAACTCACAGACCCATGAGATGACACACAAGGTAAAGTTATTTGTCACACAAGCTTGGTGAGCTGAGTTCAATCCCCCAAAACCCACATAAAGGTGGAAGGAGAGAAACAACTTCATGAAAATGTCCTCTGACCTCCACACATGTACCATTGCCTGAGCAAGCCTTCGCACACACACACACACACACACACACACACACACACACACACACACAAATATATATGTTTTCTAAAAACCAACAACTCAGGCCAGGTGATAATGGTGCAAACCTTTAGTTCCAGCACTCAGGAAGCAGAGGCAGGCAGATCTCTGTGAGATCGAGGCCAGCCTGGTCTACAAGAGTGAGTTCCAGGGCAGCCAGGGCTACACAGAGAACCCTATCTTGAAAAACAACATAAAAAAGGAAAAAAAGAGAAAGAAACTAACTCAGAAACTGCAAAAGTATTACAATTTGAGGTAACCAAAGACTCCAACCACTAGTTGTCTATTGAGCAATGGAGAGGACATGATTACTTTTAATACAGTACTCTTAGGAAGACACTCCCTTTCTTTCCACCTAAGAGAGTTTCTGGGAGTGATGAAGCCAAGCTATGATGCATGGGGCAGACTAAAAGTTAAGAGGCCTGGTTTTCCAGAATGAACTTGGATTCCTCATCTAGGCACAGACCATGACACTGTGGGACGTGTACATGCCTACAACTGCAGAGGGTGTTGGATAGTATAGAGAGGTTAGCCAAGGTATTGTTTGTTCCAGGAAGGAACCAGCTGGTGCCTGTCTTGACTTCCCTAAGTGATGGTGTAGATCCATGGTGGTGCTCTGGTTGTGGGAATGGCTTCCTTGTATGATGGATCCATGCTGGCAGCCATTGAGGATGTGGTGTCGGTCACTATCCAGTACTGCCTGGGTGTCCTGGGCTTCTTCAGGTGAGTCTGTGACTGGCCTGTGTGGTGCAGTAGGGAATGACCAGAAATAAGACAGACCTGTGATTCCTGTCCCTGCCACTTCTCAGCACTGGAAACCAGCACGCCAGAGGCAATTGGGAGCTACCTGGACCAAGTGGCTGCCCTGCGCTGGGTCCAGCAGAACATCGCCCACTTTGGAGGCAACCCTGACTGGGTCGCTACTTTTGGCGAGTCAGCAGGTGGCGCAAGTGTTTCTTCACATGTTGTGTCCCCCATGTCAAAGGGACTGTTCAATGGTTCCATCATGGAGAGTGGGGTAGCCCTGCTGCCTGACTTTATCTCCAACATGTCTGAGGTGCTCTACAAAGTAAGTGCCCTCTACCATCCCAGCTCTGGCCCACCACCCCTCAGAGCATCTGGTTTTCTGTCTTCTCTGTGGGGACAACAGAACCGTGTTCTACTCTCTCCATCCTGACAATTGCTGAGGACCTCAAGGATCAGAATCCATACCCCCGTCTCACATGGGCTGTTTCTCACATGAGCCAGCAAAGCTATACCCAGAACACCCCACTGTTTTCAGAACCCTGTGAATAGGTGGGACAGCCCCTCTGGGTGTCACCTCTCAGCATCAGGGAAGCTGTAACGATTTTATCCCTGCCCAATGAGATTTGCTGAGTGCCCCGACTCAGCTAGGTTGTTAAGAAAACTCTTCTCTCCCTGCCTAAAAGGATAAGCTATCCTTTCCTGATTCCTTTGCAGATGGTGTCCAACCTGTCTAGATGTGAGCAGGTAGAATCAGAGTTCCTGGTGAATTGCTACGGGCCAAGAGGGAAGAGGAAATACTTGCTATCAACAAGGTCAGGTCCAACGGTCCTGGATTAGGAGAAAGAGTGGATGCAGCAGAAGGGGAAGAGGGCTTACACGGCCTTCAACTTCTCAGGCACCTGCCTCACCTCGAGGCCATACTGTTTGATCGTAGTACTGGATGCAAACTGACTATCCGAGCTTATGGAACCAGGCATGGATGGGATTTAGTGGATGAGTCAGGAGTGGATATAAGTACCCAGAAGATATCAGAAAATGCCCAGGATACGACATTGTTACTTGACCTGAAATGTCCCCTCAGGCCTTCAGGACTATCCCTGGTGTTGTGGATGGAGCCTTTCTGCCCAGACACCCACAGGAGTTGCTGGCCTCTGCTGATTTTCAACCTGTCCCCAGCATCATTGGTGTCAACAATAATGAGCTTGGCTGGTTTCTGTCCACAGTGAGGTCCTCCCCTATGTCCTCAAGCCTGGGAAGCCCTGGGAAGATGGTAGGGATTTGGAACATCCAATCCTAACTCAAGACCTTCCCCCTACCTCCCAGGGAATGAACATCTCTGATGCCATGAAGGAAATGAACTGAGAGACCTTGCAGGCTTTTCTGAGGAATTTATCAGTACAGTTGGTAACAGTACAGTGTTGGTCTACAAATGAACAGGGAGCCGTCAGATACTTGCCCATGCTGAGATGCTCATAAAAATGGGATGCCTTACTATTTTCCTGTTGTCTATTGGTGAGAAGAACCATGAATTTGCATCTTTCTATACCTCATGATACATATCTCAAGCCCTATCTCCCTCCCTGAGGCTGTTGCCTCCCTGCCCCAGACTCTGCCTAACTGCCTCCCTGTTCCCCCATACCAGATGCTACCTCCAGAGTTTGGGGACCTATTGATGGAAGAATACATGAAAGCCACAAAGGATTCCCAGACCCTCCAAGCTCCATTCCTTGAGATGCTGGCCGACACCTTCTTCGTGATCCCTGCGCTGCAAACAGCACACTTCAACATAAGCACACCTGGAACTGAGCCTGATGGAGCCAGCTCAGAGCCCGGGATCCCGTGAACACTACGGTGTGCAAGTCTCCACCCATGTCAGACGGGATCTCATTCTGTGGCTTGCATTACCCTGGAACTCATGGCAAACTGCCTGTGCCAACCTCCTGAATACTGTGGTGATAGGCATGAGTCACCATACCTGGCCCTACTCGTGTCTTTATTGGACTCCTGGTACCGATAATTTAACAGTCTTTATTTCTATAAATCTTTATGACTACTCTAAGTGCCCAACATCTCCCTGATTTTACAGGTCAGGTTAATAATATTCATTGACTTGCCTAAACCACCCCGCTAAGAAAGCCAAGGTCACAATTTAACGGAAACCTTGAGCCACAGCCTTAGCTCCATGCTGAGGCCACCTTCTCACCACTGACTTCCATCCAGCTATCTTGTAACCACGGGCGAGGAAGAAGAGTTTCCTGTCACTATGTCACAGTGTGTCTTTACCCTCCAGGTTCCCAGGCACCTGTCTACTTTTATGAAATCCAGTGTCGGCCCAGCTTCTTCAAGGATATCAAGCCACCCCACGTGAAAGCTGACCATACTGACAAGATTCCTTTTGTCTTTGGATCTTTCTTTGGCAACAAGAATGAGTCTTCCTCAATCCCCAGGAATTGGGCTGCTGGGAGGTGACTGTTCTCACTGTCCAGCTGAGGAAACTATAGCTCAGAGAATGATTAAGACCAGGTATGTACAGATTACAGCTCAAAAGACCACAACAGGACTGGAATCTAAGTCCCTTCTCACTGCAAACTATGGTCCCCCGACTTGTGCCTACCCTGGCCAACCACAGTGTCTGGCATGAGAACTGAGGGAGGTGATTCAAAGGCATAATTGTTCCCTAAATGGCTTCCCAGTATAACATAGAAATAGGGCCTTCAGAGTAACGAATGAGTCTAAGGTAGATTCAAGTAGGGACTTGATGTGGGATTTCCCTCTGTATGCTGTGAATATCATTGGTTAATAAAGGAACTGCTTTGGGTCTATAGCGGAGCTATAGGAAACAGAGCTAGGGAGGGAAAACTAAACTGAATTCTGGGAAAAAGAAGGGCAGAGTCAGAGAAAAGCCATGTAGCCTTGCCGGAGCCAGACAGAACTTTAGCCAGTAAGCCACAGCCACGTGGTGATACACAGATTAATAGAAATGGGTTAAATTCAGATGTAAGAGTTAGCCAATAAGAAGCTAGAGCTAATAGGCCAAGCAGTCATTTAATTAATACAGTTTCTGTGTGATTATTTCAGGGCTAAGTGGCAGGGAACCAACAAGCAGCCACCCTCCTCCTACAGGGATTGAGTCACATAAAGGCAGACTGAGGAAGAGGATCTCCTAGATCCTGAGTGGTAAGGAAGGGAAGGACCCAAGTTTAAGGCCCAAGGTGAGGTTATACCTGAGATGCTGAGTATAGAGCATGGGTAGGTAGCTGAATGGAGTAGCTGGGATCTTGTATTCTTCCTGTCCACAGTTGACCTCACTGAGGAGGAGGAGATGCTGAATAAGATGATAATGAAGTACTGGGCCAACTTTGCCTGAAATGGGTAAGAAGACATCTCTCCCTCAGCCTCCCAGGGGAATCTACATAAGGTTCCCCATTGTGAGTAGTGACCTCGTTAACATGCATAGATCATTCGTCACATGACAGCCTCCTCCCCAATGCCAGAACACATTCAGACAGAGATTTCCTAATGAATTCCAGTCACTGGTCATCTCCCAGTAACCTAGAGGATGGAGACAGTAGGTACTATTCTTCAGAGCCTGCCTCTACCAGGTGATACTGCTGTATGTGAGGCAGACACTAATGAGTGGTACTTGCTTTTCTAGATCAGAGCACTTTCCCCTTTAGAAGTCCCACAATGCTATGACCTTCTGGGCCCACTGCCCTGACCTGAATCAAGGGATCTGGTCCAAGTAGAACTCAGAGTAACCGCAGCCCCTCCCTGCTTGGAAGGCATGTCAACAGGAACCCTAATGGTGATGGCCTGTTCTACTGGCCGGTGTTTGATCAGGAGGAACAGTACCTGCAGCTGAACATCCAGCCTGCCATAGGCCATGCCCTGAAGGACCACAGATTTCAGTTCTGGACCAAGATCCTGCCCCAGAAGACCCAGGAGCTAAAGGGTGTTAAAGACAAGCACACAGAGCTGTAATGCCGTGTTGGGGAAAGAGTTGTTCTGCATGCAGGTAGGTGGGACCAACCCTGCATGCTCAGAGACTCTTTAAAGACATGGTATTTAATCCAACACACAGCCATTCACCTCCATTCATTCATCCATTCAGACAACATTTATAAAGACCCCAAGACCTGTTGCTCATTGCCAAGCATGCCAGGAGTCCCCTTTTGTTATACATGCAGTAAATCTCCCAGGAAGATGGAGATGAGTGAGCCCCAATGATGGCCACCTTCCAGTACCCTTCACAGGGCCAAAGAGCATAGGCCCCTTCCTTCTTCACTTCCTTATGTCACCTCGCACATCTTATCTTCTTTCTCCCCTGTCTTCCCAAGACCTCCATTCCTTGTTATGTTTATTGAGGAGAATTTCACAAATCCGAGTAATTGAGGCACATGTCTGCTTCTCAGTGTCCTCACAGTCTATAAATAGGAGCCAGCATAGCCATTGGGCACTAGAAGCCACAGGGTCTTGATTCCATCAAGGGACTCTAACAAAAATATCATAGTTGGATGGCTTCTGTACGACAGAAATTTATTGCCGTCTGTGTTAGCAGCTGAAAGTCCTGGCTAAGCTGTAACCTGATTTGGTATCTAGTGAGGATTTTCTCTCTGGTTTGCGAGTGGCACTGTCTCACCATGACCCTTCCCACCACAAACCAGCAACCAAGCTCCCATAGGCCTCATTTACCAGAGCCCTGTATTAGACCACCTGCTGCTGCTATGGCAAAGGATCTGAACGTGCTACTATTAAAGAGAAAGTTTCGGTTGGATCCATTTTTAAATATGTATTTTTACTATTCATTTGTGCGTATGTGTGTGGGTGAGTGCTTGCCAAGACCAAAAGAGGCTGTCACATTCTCCTGGAGCTAGAGTCGTGGGTGGTGGTAAGCACTGGGAACTGAACTCAGGTCCTCTGGGAAAGCAGCAACCATTTTTTAACAACTGAACCATCTGTCCAGCCCTATATCAATTTTTAGGGTAGAAAAATCTTAATATTTGGGAACTAGGGATATGACTCAGCAGCTAATAATACTTGTTGCTCTTCCAAAGGACCCAAGTTTGGTTTCCAGCACCCATGTCAACCATTTACAACTGCCAATAACTCCTGCTGCAGATGATCCAATGCTTTCTTCTGGCCTCTGGGGTACCTGCACATATATGGCATTTACCCACAGACACACAGACACAGAAGAAAAAAAAACTTTCTTTAAAAAAAAAAAGAGGAAGCTTGACATGGGGCACACACCTTCAACCTCAGCATCAGGAATCAGAATTAAGTGGATCTCTGTTAGTTCAAGGTCAGTCTGACGTACATAGTAAGTTCCAGGCCAGTCAAGGCTAGATACTGAAACCTTGTCGCACAAACAGAGGGGATGATCACACCCCACGTTTTAAGTTTTGTGGGTTAACACCTGAAATTTCTGAGCCATATGACAAATGTACATTTAACTTTCAAAGAAAACGTCATATTATCCATACAGAGGCCATGAGAACTGAGAAACGTGGTGGAAGGACCCAGGGAGGCCTGAAAACAAGGATGAGCTCTCAAAATGAGCATAGTCACTTGGAAGAACACAATTCCTCCAAAGAGGGACACAGTGGTACTCAAGTGACACCCTACTGTCCCATTTTCTGTCAGCGGGATCCTGAAGGTGCTCCTCTGCAGTGGTTTGAATGAGATACATCCCCATGGGCTCACAAATTTCACATTTGGTCCACGTTTCATAGCACTATTTGGGGAGGTTTGGAGGGTTCGAGATGTGCTTGCTGGAGAAAACACTACATCAGGGCAGTCTTTGGGAGATTACAGCCCCACTCTACTTCCGGGTCACTCCTGAAAATGTGATCCTCAGCTTTCTGTTCTGGCCATCTGCTGCCCTGCCTCGCCCACCGCTACAGACTCTCCCTCTAGAGCCCTAAGCCAAAATAAAACTCTTTCTTCCATGAGCTGCTTTTGGTCACGGTGTTTATCAAAGCGGCAGAAAACAAATACCTTCTCTTCAAAGAAGGTCTCTCTCCCAACCCACATCACTTGAGTCATTAGGACTAAGGGTGCGAGGAAGGCGGTACCCACCTAACTTGGGGCCCCTTTGCTCTACCCCAGGCAGGCAAGGAGAAGCCCCTCAAATGCTCGCCTCCAACTGTGTTTGTTTCACTCAGTGTTTGGCAGAGTAAGGAGTCACACCAGGCAGGTGGGAGCAGGGGTCACTGGCAGCCACTAGTGTTAAAATCATCACTTAGCCTTGAGTATCAGGTCTTTTAAGCCTTGGTGGTGGTCAGCATTAAAGCACTCAGTCTAGGAACTAGAGAGACTGCTCAGTGGTTAACAGCACTTGCCTTCTTGCAGAGGACCTGAGTTCAGTGCCTAGCACCCACAATGTATGGCTTATAATCACTTGTAACTCCAGCTCCAAGGGATCCAACACTCTCTTCTGGCCTCCGAGCGTACCCATGACTAGACACAGACATACACATGTGTACATAATAATAATAACAATAATAATAAAGCTCTCAGCCTGACTCTAAAATCCCTTTAGACTTGACATGACAGCTTTCTGGAACACTCCTGCAAACCAGGGCCTCAGGTTCATGTGTCTGATCCTTTACAGCCTTTTATTCTTCTTCAGATTCAGCTCTTCAGCTCTCTTCTTCCTTCCCTGGACACTTCTGAGTGACCCATATGCTTCCCCAATGGCTAGGCAGCAGGGGCTGTGCTCAGGAGCCAGACACTAGAGGCCGACTGCCGTCTCTGAGGCCGGATCCCTGGAGCCCAGGGCCTACTTCTTCAGCTGCTGTCCAGAAGCTGCTTTACTGTTTTCACAGCGTGGCCTACGAAGTGCTCGGCTGTGCTCCCATCCTGCCGTGACTGACATGGTTGTCGCCCCTCCACGCTGTCTCTGTTGCTTCTCTCTTCCTGTTAGCAGCTCAGTCAACGTTACTGAAAGTAGGCAAGACGCGACTGAAAGAATCCTTTTATTGGGCCTAACCCAAAAGAGGCAGCATGGATGATGGTCTCCCAATTAACTTCCTGCACTGACTGCTTCTGTGGCCTGAGAAGGAATAACAATCATCTGTGTGAACCAATCATCGTCCCTCTTAACCACCAATCACCATTTTGGAGGGTAGTGCTTTGAACCAATCGCAGCTTTGCCTCTTAGCCCAGGTCACAGCTGCCCATCTCCTAGACCACCAGGGGAAATGCTCCAAAGTGGAAGCAGCTGCAGGGTCAGCTAGAGTCTGTCAAGGCTTGTGACAGCAAACATCTGGTGCAAACTGGTTTCCAACAACCCTGACCAAGGCTGTCTATGCCTTTGGGAGCCAAGGAAATCAATCATAATTTTTGTATGGTTGTCCCAAGGTATCCATGGAATGTTCAAGATGGTTGGTGTCAGCATCAGCATAGTCTGGCTGGTTCTTAGACTGAGAGTTCTTTCACCCAAGGTTTCCAGGACAGCAAGAGAGAGCCCATCAGCTGCTAATTAATGAGTCAAGTTGTCCATCCCTAACATTTACTTATTTATGGAAAAATTAAAACAGTAAAGTGCTTACAGTATAGATTTAAAGAACTTGACATTACACTGTATTACAGTAACACAGTAATTTTACCGGATTTTATCAGTCCTTTACACCTGCCCAGTGTCACCATGGGAGGTGGGTCCCCTTCTTCTGTCTCATTAAGGGAGTATTTCTGTTATCTCTAAGAGGTGGAAGAAGCCACATAATGCCTTTGAAGGAGACTAAAGAAGGCATGGGAGAGTGGAAAGGGCTATACCCTGCCTGATGGTTACAGGCTTCTGATGACTTCTTTCCAATAAGGGCCTGTCTCCTGTAGCTCCTGCCTTGCTCAGTCCCAACCAATGCCACACCTAAGCCCTCAGGTCCAATGTCCTACCTGGGTGAGGCCCTGATAGCTGACTACCTGTCCTGTGGCAGAGGACGGCCTCCGTAGCAGAGCCCTGTGGCAAACAAAAGAGGCCCATGAGGCGGGCGTGGGTTGGACTGAATTCATAAATGACTACGTACCACAGTCTGTGGGCTTCTGCTTTCCTCCTTCAGGCCCAGGGTAAGACTCCAGGCAACAACAAGGACCAAATCACAGAACAGTAGCAGCTGAGACTGCAGAAGGGAAGGCACCAGAGAGGCAGATTCCTGGGGCCCGGGGGAGAGGGAGGTTGGCATCATGACATCACAAAAACCATGCACTCACCTAGCGTGTCTAAAGCTCCAAAGATGGGGCCCTGGGAAACAGCAGGAGATCAGGGATGAATGGGGACAATCAAGAGTAAGAAGATGGGGAGTACTGGGAAAGCTGGGGTCAACAGACATGGCAGCTGAGGTAGGACTTGGAACATGTTCCTCCTGTGTTTGTCACTGGAGTTGCCATTGGCTGTCAATACTACAATAAGAGTAACTTCACACTATGGTTTCTCTCTGTCTGTGGCTTTCTCTCAGCCAGAGAAGCACCTTTACATTTCCCAAATGGGGCCCAAGCAAGATAATTAGTCCTGGGGAATGCAGAGGACTCTGCTCCATATCTCAAGCTGATCTGAGTGGCCTCTGGGTTCTCTTTACCCCATGCATGCTACTAGAACAAAGACATGCTTTGGTTTTTAGAGAAAAGGTAGTGTGCTGTATCTGCCAGGAAACCTCTGGGCCGGTATCAGAAACTCCAGCCAGGCGGCAGGCACCACGCCTGGGTGTATCCTTGGTGTTTTATCTTCTCCTGCCTGGAGCTTCTAGTGTGGGAACTGATTGCCTACTACCAACTTATCACAGTCTAAGCTAACCTGCCCAGCCCAAGGCCATAGTCACCTCCTCTCTGCTGGCCACCCCTACCTAGCTCCTGTCTTTCCCGCTATCTTAATTGGGATTATTATTGCTGTGATGAAACTCCAAGACCAAAAGCAACTTGGAGAGAAAAGGTTTTGTATCTTCTGCAGCTCAGTTCATCACTGAAGACAGAGTGGGAACACAAACAGGGCAGGAACCTAGATGCAAGAGCTGATGGAGAGGCCGTGGAGGGGACTGAAGCTTGCTCCCTATGGATAACTCCGTGTGAAATCCTATAGCACCTAAAACCACCAGCCCAGGGATGGTACCACCCACTCTGGGCTGAGCCCTACCACATCTATCACTAATTTAAATATGACCTACAGGCTTGCCTACAGCCTGATCTTATGGAGGCTTTTTCTCAATTGAAGTTTCCTCCTCTCAGATGACTCTGGCTGGTGTTGAGTTGACGTAAAACCAGTTAGCACACCTGCCATTGCTGAGTTCCTTATTGAGCAGTGGTTCTCAATCTTCTTAAGGCTGAGACCCTTTAATGCAGCTCCTTGTGTTGTGGTGGTCTTCCAATCATGAAAGTATGTCGTTGCTGCTTCATAACTGTAGTTTTGCTACAGTTGTGAATCGGAATGTAAATATCTGATGTGCAGGATATCTGATGGCAACCCACAGTGGGGTCATGACCCACAGGTTGAGAACTGCTGTTGTATAGACTAAGATCTGGAGGGAGGAAGAGTTCCCTGAGCCTTATGGCTCCCTTTTCAAATAAGATTTTGGCCAGGCCGGCTGATATACACCTGCAATCCCAGTACTCAAGAGGTGAGGACAAGAGAATTGGGAGTTTCAGGGCAAACTAGCCTCTTCTACAAAGAAAAATCTGAAACTGCACTGGCTTCATCACTCCCTGTTCCCCAAACCACAAAGTAAAGAAAATTTTGGCTTGTGCCAACTTTCAGACAAACTATGCTTATCCCCTGGTATCCATCGGGATTGGCTCCAGGACTCCACAGTACAAGCTTTCATATGCAGATGCTCACAGCCCTTATGTAAAATTGCTAGGCTTTGCATAAACCTAGGAATGCATATTTTTAGGTGAACATAGGTGACTAGAGAGATGGCTCAGCAGTTAAGAACAGTTAGGATCCTCTTCTAGCAGGTTCAGGATTAGTTCCCAACACCCACACCAGATCACTACTACCTATAACTCCAGTTCCCTGGGTTCTGTCCTCTGTAGGCATTGCATGCATGTGATGCACATACTACCATACAGGCAAAACATTAATGCACATGAATATTTTTACTTAAATGAATGTAGGTAACCTACAGTGAATGCCTAGTACAGTGTCAATTTTGTGTAAATAGTTGCCAGACTATATTGTTTGGGGAATAACAACAAGAAAAATGTCTACATGGTCAGAATAGACACAGGGTAGAAACACTGAACCCAATAATGTGAAACATAAGCAATAATTGACATGTCACGAAGAATACAGGCAATAGGTCACACCTTCTTCTGTCCCGCCTATAGATGGTGCCTTCAAAAGGTTCGCTGAAGTCCCTGGGGCCAGGCACAGTACCTAGCGTATATGCTGTAGTTTTTAGTATAATCACAGAATTCACCACCTCTGTTCCTTTTCCCCCGAAACACAGCCCCTAACGTCAGCCATCACACTAACACCAGTGTATTCTTCACTTTAGCGCATATAGGAATTCTGAATTTAGCTTATGATTAGAATAAGAAAAATCCAATGGTGGAGACAGAACTCATGTGAAAGGAGGAAATATGTGAAACCAGTGATTGCAAAACAGGACCTCCTGAAAGGCCGAACTGTAGGTGGCAAGGAGGTAGTTTATAGAACCATCCATGACATCGTCTCTCCACCCACAGGCCAGGGCTTCACCAAGACCATACACATAGGCCAGGTGAGAGGACACCAACATGGGGCTCTACACCTTCCTGGAAATGCCCTTTGTCAAGCCACCCGTAGGACCACTGCCCTTTGCACCCCAGGAAGCTCCTGAACCATGGAGTGGTGTGAGGGATGGGACCTCTCACCCAGCCATGTAAGCTCTCCTAGGTCCCAGGAGGCTTTGGGCCCTAGGTTGGGTAGATGCCCTGACCTCCAGGCCAGGTTGCAGTGATTCCTCCATTCTCACAGTTGGTTTCCTCTCTGCATCAGAAGTGAGAATTCCCAAGTGCATTTCTTTAAGTGCTCTTTGAGGTGCACAGGCTGTATGTAATAAGTTTGGTTGACTCCTGGCTTGGGTCTTGAGAAATGAGAATTCTAGCTGCAGATGCTGCAGGGAGGAGTGGACATGCATTTGTTCTATGTGCCTTTAGGCTGTACTTGGGGTTGTCTGCCTCCAGGGAAGGTGCTGATTGGTTCCATGAAGCCCATTAGCAATACTACAAGTCCCTGAAGAGAGAAGTACTGATGGGTTCTTGGTAATCCATCCTCCAAAGTCACTGTACCAGCCATGAGGTCAAGTGTCATTGGTTAGATTCAAGATAAGTGCTTCTAACTGGAGAGTCTGTTGAAGAATGATGTTCTTTGAGAATCTAGGCATAGAATGAAGCACATTCTACTACCATATTAGAAAGAATTGCCTATTCATTAATACAGCAACTGTATATACATAACTGTATGTACCTATTTAGTATATGCAATAATTTCCACATGTGGCTAGTAGTTTCCACAGATAGTGCTAGTGTTCTCAATTTCCAAGCTATGGGAAGAATGAGTTCCAAGGTCCCTAACAACCTTGAGGCCTCCCTGGAAGTCTGGGCTCCTTCTCAGTTTTGTCAGAGTCTGTAGACTTGGCCTTAATGAGAAGGAACTTTGGGGGGAAAAAAAACAAACCTGTATTTGTAAGCAGAACACTGGGGGATATGAGGTCTCAGGATGGCTAGAAGTAAACATGGACCTAGATCTGGTTCCCAGCCCCTGGAATAACCACCATTGCCACCAGGTGTCTTCAGAATTCTGATAGAACAAATAGGCTGGATGTGACCCTGTTGACTGAACCCTGCCTTTCAGCTGCATGTCTGACGATGTTGCAAGAGGCGCGTGGTTAGCTTATGCCTGAAATAATTACACAGAAACTGTATTCATTGAAATACTGCCTGGCCCATTAGCTCTAGCCTCTTATTGGCTAACTCTCACATATTTGTTTAACCCATTTCTAATAATCTGTGTGTCACCACGAGTTGTGGCTTACTGGGAAAGATTCAGCATGTCTGACCTGGGAGCTTCATGGCGGGCAGCTCTCTCTAACTCTGTCCCCTTCCCAGTATCCTGTTCTCTTTCCCTGTCTATCTAAGTCCTGCCCTATCAAAAGGCCAAGGCAGTTTCTTTATTAACCAATAAAAGCAACCCAAATACAGAAGGACCCTCCTATACCAGATGATTCCTGGTATCTCAGCATCTACCCACTAGCCCCTGCTCCAAATTCCTATGAGTGTAGGCCATGGTCAGTTGTGGGGATGCAAAGACACTTGTTCTGCAGGAAGATGAGAAGAGACAAGATTAGCAGGCCCTGCTGCAGTGTGGACCTTCATGAGATGCTTCCCACTCTCGGGTACGATGAAGTTTTCATATGAAGGGTAGAGATCTAACCTGTGGGCATGGGGACTCAGAGCCCTGATGATTCTCAAAAGTCAGACAGTATGTCCTAGGAATGTTCTGGATTCAAGTAATTTGCACTCAAAAGACTGCATCAGGAGCTTCTTAAAGGTTGCAATTCAAAGTCACCAAATACCCAAGCACCATCCTAGAGTGTGGGGTGGCTCTGGTGCCCATTCTGGTCTCCAGTTTCTCTGAGATGTTTAGTGCCTTCAACCACCAGTCCCTGGTCTGCTGTCTTAGCCCCTGACCTCATAGCCTCCAGCTCTCAACCGGTTTTATAGAGATGACAATATGCCCTAGGAACTGTCTTTTTTTTTTTTTTTAGAAATTGGCGAAGACCCCAAGGGTCATTGTAAAGGAATATTCCACATTTCCCCCTTTTTTCTAATTAAAAAGGAAGAGAAAAATCTGCCTATAGGTCTTGGTGCCTCTCTCTCTCTCTCTCTCTCTCTCTCTCTCTCTCTCTCTGCCTCACAAAAGCTGAATATTCTCTCTAACCAGCAAAGTTGCACCCAGGGCATCCCCTTGTGTTCAGAATCATGTGAGTAGGTGGAATGGTTTCTTTATCACCTCTCGGCTTCGAGGAGATGGGGACAATTTCAAACATGTTACAATTCACACACTTTATAAGGTTTAATGGAGAGCACCTGAATTCAGCTGAGGTGTTGAGAAACCCTCATCTCCCTGCCTGAAAAGATGAGCTAGGCCCTGTCTAGTTTCTTTACAGATAGGAGCCAACTTACATGCCTGCAAGCAGGTAGATTCAAAGGTCCTGGTAAATTGCTTGTAGGGCAGGTGTGAAGAGGAAATACTATCCAGCAACCAAGTCATCATAGGTGTGGGGGAGGAGTGGCCTTCAGCTTCTCAGGCACAAATACCTCATCTCCAGACCATGCTGTCTGGTATTGGATGTGAACTGATGGAACCAGACACGGGACCATTCAGAGTGGGATTTAAGGATGAGGCAGGACTGAGTGTTAGGTACTCTGAGGACATCAGAGGTATTCCAGGACATGCTAATGTTGTTTGACCTTGCATGTCGCCACAGGCCTTTACTATCATAGCTGGTATTATAGATAAAGTCTTCTTGCCCAGAGACTCACAGAGGCTAATAGCCTCTCCTGGTTCTCCGCCTGTCACCATCATCATTGGTGCCAATAGTGAAGTCTAATAGCAAGAGAGATGGCTGAGCAGCAGACTGTATGTACTGCTCTTCTGGAGGTTCAGTTCCAGCACTGAACAGCTCACAACTGCTTGGAGTTCCAGCTCCGGGGGATCTGACACCTCTAGTCTCTGTGGGCTTCTGTGTTCACCTAGACACACCCACCCACATACATAAACACACACACACACTCACACACACTCACACACACTTATTTAAAAGTAAAATAAGCCCCCAAAAAATGAGATCTATCTCTGTAACTCTTGTGTCTTGGAAGCCCTAATGGGACAATAAGGTTTTGTGAGCCCAGGTTCACTTATCATCTCCAACTTGAAACTCTCTCCTTGCCACCTAGGGTGTGGACACCACTGACAGCCAGAAGTAAAGAGACAGAGAGACTCAGAGAGCTATTCTATAGAACATATCAGAAAGGATGGTGAGGCTTCTGGGACTGTGAATAATGAAGTCATCACTAGATGTGTGTAGACGTTAAGTTCTGTCCTGTCTGGTCCTGCAGTCGTTTAGTGCCAAATAAACATACAGAGGCTTATATTAATTATAAACTGTTTGGCCTATTGCTCAGCTTTATCACTAGCTAGCTCTTACAACTTAAATTAACCCATAATTCTTATCTATGCTTAGCCACATAGCTTGACACCTTTTCTCAGTAAGGCATTCTCATCTTGCTTCCTCTGCATCTGGTCGGTGACTGCATCTTTGCCTTTCCTCTTCCCTGAATCCTACTAATCTAGTCATCCCGCCTATACTTCCTGCCTGGCTATTGGCCAATCAGCGTTTTATTAAACTAAGACGAGTGACAAATCTCTACAGTGTACAAGAGCATTATCCCACAGCAGAAATTCTACCAGTGCAACTCCATGAACATACCCTAAATAATGCTTCTATCTCTATGTGAAGTGAGCCCAGAACTTGGCTCTCTCCCCCTTATCTTTTCCCGTCCCAGGCCCTATTCCAAGGTTTTCCCACCCTGTCTAACCAATCTCTCTTGGATCCCACTAAGTTAGATGTTGCCTCCTGAGTTTGGTAACCTGTTGATACTGGAGTACATGGGGACACTGAAGACCACTGATCCCTGTTCCAGCAGATGATGGGGACTTCATCTTTGTGATCCCTACACTCCAGGTAGCACATTTTCTACATGAGTATATCTGTAACTGAGGCCTGATACCTGTGGGTCCCAAGTGATGTTGGTGGTATCCTACCCAAATCTTTCCTGGGTTCCTGGTGGGAAGCACTTCATGGTCCTCATCTCAGGAAATCTTTATGACTTGTCTAAGCAACAGACAACACCCTCAATTTACAGATGTAGATCTGAGGCGAGCAATACTCAGTGACTTTCCCAAGCCATTCAGCTAAGAAGGCCAAAGTTATAATTTTACCAAGACCATAGCCACGGCCACTACTCGAGGCTGGGAATCACTTACACACAACCCAAATCCCAACCAGCTATTGGTCCACCTATCCTGTTACCATAGTTGAGGTGGGACAGTTCCAGATAAGGGTCCTTATGTCACAGTATGTCCTCAGTCCCAAGGTCCCATGCCCCTTCTATGTCTGTGTGTTCCAGCATGGGCCCAGCTTCTTCAAGGATGACAAGCCATCCCATGTAAAGTTTGACCACAGCAATGAGATTCTCTTTCTCTTTGGACCATCTTTCTGGAGCAACAAGGATGACTCTTCCTCAGTGCCCAAGAACTGGGTTCCTATAGGATAATTTCCTTCACTGTGCATATTGGGATGCAGAGCTTTAGAGAAAGGGTCAAGATCAGATGTGTATCATCCTGCAGTTCAAAGTTATTGGTTAGAATCCAATTCTTTTACCACTCTAGCCTGTCTTTCTACCCGTCCCCACCCCAACCATGTCAGCCATGAAAGTCACGATCATTCCCCAAATGATACTGCAGTGTCTGGGCTGACTGGGATATGGACCCTTGTCCTCCTCTTGTCTGTAGTTGGCCTCACTGAGAAGGAGGAAGGACTGAGCAGGAGGGGGATGAGATACTGGACCAGCTTTGCAAATCAGCAGAGGCTTGCAGCCTCTTAGTACGTAAGCAAGAAGGCTTCCTGGTGAGGGGACACTCCTCCCTCAACCTCCAAGGGGTAGATCTCCATCCGAGGTGATGGCCTCATAGCATGCAAGAGTCCTTCATCATATGATAGCCACAAACCCAATGGCAGAGAGCATACTGAGATCTCTTGTGAGTACCAATCATTGGTTATTCCCTAGTGATCTGGACAGTGGACTACAAGGTAGCAGTACAATTCTTTGTAGCTTACCTTGGAGAGAGGGACAAAACAGGCCAGGTGGCCCTGTCCCACATGGATGTATATACTAGTGAGTATTCCTTTTTTTTTTTTGTAAGAGACGGGGTTTCTCAATGTAGCCCTAGCTGTCCTGGAACTTGCTCTGTAGACCAGGATGGCCCCAAACTCAGAGATCCTCCTGCCTCTGCCTCCTGAGTTCTAGAATTAAAGGTGTGCTCCACCCACTCCACACATCCTCTGTGAGTAGTTCTTAAATTCTTCCCTATATCAGGAAGCTTGCCACCGAGTCCCCACAATGTCCTTGGTTTGTTTGGTTCAGTGTCCTAACCCAAATCAAGGAATATGATCTAAGCTAACAAGGTTCCTACCCTACTGGCATAGTATATTTGTGGGAACCTCAATACTGAGGGCTTACCTCACTGGCCTGTTCTTGGCCAAGAGGAGCAGTAACTGGACATCCAGCTGCTGTGCCCTGATGGTCCTCAGGTTTGAGTTCTGGACCAAGATCCTATCCCCAGTAGATCCAGGAATTAATGGCAGCAGAAGGCAATCACACATAATTATAGGTGACCTGTGTCAGTTAGGAGTGTAGGCCTAAACGCAAGTGGGGTGAGCCTGAAGGAAGTTATCTGTAAGATTCTTCTTAGATACAGAACTGGAGGGCTGGAATCCAGGAGCAGATTCGTGGCTTTGACTTCCTGGAGCCTCTGGGTGCTGGAAGACGTCTTCCTATCTTTCACCGTCCCTGTGACCCCCAGACCGTAAGCATCTCCCACTCTTCGCTAGCATTCTCTTAAGGAATTTTCTTCCCTTGCCCTTAAGTTTCTTTCCTTTCCTCTCCCACCCCCAGAAAGAGGCAGGTACCACTCACTAACCTTGCCTTATATTTCTTCTCACTGTACAAAAACAACAAATTCTGCTCACATTTCCTCTTTAGTCCCCTAAAGCATTTTCTGTCTCACCTCTGACTAACGTGCCTTCTTCGTCATCAGTTTTCTTGGCTGGCAAAGTCCCCCCTTCTTTCGTGCACTGCACTGGAGCTCAGTGCTGAGCACTACGAGCTTTGGGTTTTTTTTTTAAAGATTTATTTATTTATTTTGTTTACAGTGTTCTGTTTGTTGCATGTGTGCCTGCAGGACAGAAGAGGGCACCAGACTTCTTTACAGATGGTTGTGAGCCCCCATGTGGTTGCTGGGAATTGAACTCAGGACCTCTGGAAGAACAATCAGTGTTCTTAACCTCTGAGCCATCTCTCCAGCCCAGCTTTGGGTTTAAAATGAAGTGCTGAACCACATCCCAGGCCTGCCACCAGACTCCAGAGGAACCCCACCCCCCACCCCTCACCATGAGACCCAAATGGGCAGAACCCTCCAGGTGGCTGGGCACTATAATGATCTCTTTGTGATAAGCAAGCATGGCCCAGCACAGTACCAGGGTGACCTGAGTTGCAAGGAGATCTACATAGAGGCCTGGGGCTGTTCACTCCCGGTCTCCAAGAAGAAAACATGGCCCACCTGGTACCTTGCAGCACCAGCCAGATGGGCCAGTGTGAGCAGAGGTATGGCGTGGTGGTTTATGGGAGAGAGAGACAGAATGGTTCAGGTCCCATGGACAGAGGGAGGGAGTGGGCTAAGTTGGTGAGGGAGCACGGAAAAGCTTGCCCTGCACTTTGTGTGGCACAGCAGAGATCGCCCTGTTGATGAAAACATGGGTGAGCCAACCTTGAGAATGTGACCTTAGAACACCTAGCCCCACTTCTCACCCCCAACATGGCAGCCAGGACTGGGGAGAGATGCCCTCCCTCTGCCCCACCCATCCGTGTCTGAGGCAGGTGGGAGAGCAGGCCCTGCCCTTCACCAGGACAGCACAATAGAGCCAATCTTGTTGGTGCAGGGTGGGGGTGAGCCAGTCCCAAAGTTGTGAGCATGGGAGAGATGTCCCCATTTCTCATCTGCCTTGCAGCAGTATGGGCATAGATGTAGGAATGATGCCCTCTCTCAACATCTGGGACAGCTGGGAGAGCTGGCCCTGTGGTCATAAGAGTGGAAGAGCCAACCCTGTTAGTGCAGGTGTGGGTGAACCAGCCCCGCAGTTGTAAGCATGGGAGCTATCCCCATTTCACATCTGGTGGACCAACCCTATAGCTGCCCAGGCCAGACTCAATGATATGAGTTGGCCCGCCCCATCATCCTCCCCATCTATGGTCTGCTGAAGCACGTGAAGGGACCTGACCTGCAGACCCAAAGCTTCAGGGTCTCCACAACACAGGATAATTACAGGATATCCAGGAGGAGTCCTAGCGAGGGCCCAGTGTAGTAGAAACCAGAGGCCTTGAACTGAACCAATGACTCTTTGCAATGAAAACTCGCAAGTAAAGATATATGGACAAAGGGGTTTACAACATGACACACTGTGTCATACTGCAACTTTATGACAACATTTTTCCATATTTTTATTAATTTTTTCATTTATTTTACATACAACCAGTTTCCCTTCGCTCCTCTCTTCCCGTTCTCTCTCCCCACCTCCCATCTACTCCCACCCTTCCATTCTTCCTCTGTTCAGAAAGGGGCAGGCCTCCCATGAGAGTCAACAAACCATGGCATATCAAGTTGAGACGGGACCAAGCTCCTCTGGTAAAGGCTGGGCAAGGCATCCTAGCATGGGGAATAGGCTCCAAAAAGTTAGCTCATGCACCAGGGACATGTCCTGATCCCACTGCTTGGGGACCCACAAACAGATCAAGCAACACAACTGTCACCCACATGCAGAGGGCCTAGGTTGGTCCCATGCAGGCTCCCTAGCTGTTGGCCCAGAGTCCGTAAGCTCCCACTAGCTCAGGTCAGCTGGCATGACGAGATTTTTCCATTTTGATTTATTATTATTATTATTCCTTTTCTCTCTCAAATTTTGCTTTATTTGGGGGGGTGTTCAGGGCCAAAGGGAAGTTGCAATGGGATGGGAAATGAAAGGGATCAAGATACATGATGTAAAAACACACATAGAATTAATTTTTTAAAAAGAAAGAAAATGAAGTGCCTGCATTGCCCACCCTGACCACCAGGGGACAGGCAAGAATCGCATTCTGCCCGGGTCTGCGGCAATGCTTGCTGCCAATGCTTCATGGGGGAGCTTCATGTCTGCTACTGCACAGGGCACATCACCAAAGGCAGGGTGCACAGGGTACTTTTTAGACCTTTGGTAGCCTTATTTTTGTAAGAGCTTTGTTGTGGAGTGTCTACACATATTTGAATTCGACCATTTTAAAATTTGAATAATTGAGGAGTATAACCACCCCCAAATACATATCCTGTTTCTTTCTCTTCAAAAAGTTCCCTATTGCCCAGTGTGTTAATCATTTCCCTGAACTCTGCCCCCTGGCAACCACCTCACCTTTTTCCTATGGTTGTAAGTTTGCCTTGTCTATCATAATACAAAAGGAACCATTTGTGACTGGCTCTGCCTTCACCTCCTGCTTTTGAAGTTTAAGGAGTAGCTCATTCCTTTTATTAGAGTAGTTTGTGTGTTTGCACCACACCCTGCCCTCTCACCAACTGATGAGATAAATACATCTGAGTGGATGGGGGCAGGAATTATTAATGACTTTGTGTAGGCAAACTGTAGTGCTCCATTTCTTTCGGATGAACTGAGAGTAGGCCTGCTGAGGCATGAAACAAGTGCGTGTTCATTCAATGTTTTAAAAAGCTGGGCTGGAGAGATGGCTCAGTGGTTAAGAGTACTGGCTGCTCTTCCAGAGGTCCTGAGTTCGATTCCCAGCAACCACATGGTGGCTCACAACCATCTGTAGTGAGATCTGGTGCCTTCTTCTGGTGTGCGGGCATACATGGAGGCAGAATGTTGTATACATAATAAATAAATCTTTAAAAAAAAAAAGTTGCCCAAATGTCTTTTCATCCCCTGCCCTGCCAAGGGCTACCATTACAAGTGTGTCCCACACCATGTCTCATGGTTTTATGATTTTAAATCTGATTATGACCGATGGGCATGCAGTAGTGTCTCATTGCAGATGCTCTCCAAATCTTCTTCTCTATACCCCACTACTGTAGATGTGTGTGCGCGCACATACACACACACACACACACACACACACACACACACATACACACCCCCAAAAATGTCCTGAGAGTTTTCTTTATTCCACTTGTTTACTCTGGTCTTGGCCATTGGTGTTACAGGGCCTCTGAATGATGGTGCAGTATTTGACAGAGTTGTGGCTCAGGGTTAGGGACAAGAAAGAAACTAGCCAGACAGTGGTGGTGCACACCTTTAATCCCAGCACTTGGAAGGCAGAGGCAGGTGGATCTATATGAGTTTGAGGCAAGTCTGGTCTACAGAGTAAATTCCAGGACAGCCAAGGCTACACAGAGAAACTCTGTCTTGAAAAACCAAAAAGAAGAAAGGAAGAAAGCAAAAAACGAAGGAGAGAGAGACAGAGAGGAAAGAAGGAAGAGAAAGAAACTAGGAAACTAGTTCCCTGACCCTGAGCCGGCAGGGCTGGAATCTCTCAGTCCCCACAGCCTAATTGTTCATTAGGTCAGGGACTCCAGAGCAGACAGTGAATTGGTCAGGCAGGGCTGGAACCTTGGTTTGAACCAGTGTGCTAAAGAAGAGACACTAACTTGACTATGCTGAGCAGTAGAGTCAAGGAGAAGCAGTGATCGCTGTGTGCTGATCACTCAGGTCAAGGTAAGTGCTAAATGCCCCTGTAAAGTCCCTGAGAAGGGACCCGGACAGCACTGCACCCTCCACCTGCAAAGCTAGGATACAGAGGCCATGGCCAGTTTTCAGGGGGCATTAAGGCTGTTTAGGATTGAGCCCCATATCATTTCCTCAGGGAATCAGGCTCCTGGGCACGGCCTGGATTATTTATAATCCTCAGACTTTTGAAACTAGGAAGTGAAATTTTAAAGATTTTCCAAGATAAGTGACCTTGAACTGAATTTCAATATGGGGTGAGGAGCCTTGGAAAGTTCTAGTTTCCAATGCATTTCAAATGAAAAAGAGCCGTGACTAAGTAGGAATGAGCTGTGCAGAACCTCAGACCCGAATAGGAAAGAATGGGGAAACTTTAGCGAGGTCCTAGGCAGCCATGAGTACTGAAAGCAAGGTAATATTTTCCTTAACAAGATGAAAGGCTCAATCAGAGTAAACATACATGCATGCCTTTGTTCAAATAATTCCCTTCACCCCAACCAAAGGTCACTTCCATTTCTCCATCTGTGGATATCCTAACTGTAATGGAAAAATTAAAAATGCTGCAGGATTCCCAGCAGCAGTAGGCAGCAGAAATGCTGTAGGTCCCCAGGTGGTGGTAGCGGGCCATGTGGCAGCAGGCAGTGGGCCCTGACAGCAGCCAGTCCCAGGCAGAGACAGCTGCCAGTCCCTGAGCAGTGGCTGGTCCCAGGCAGGGAGACACGTGGCAGGCGCGCAAGAG